>JACXGM010031498.1:0-12946 GCA_016801145.1 Umbra pygmaea
TGTGTTAAGGAGTATGGTAGCTTTTTCACTGTTTCTATCTGGTCTGTGTTAAGGAGTATGGTAGCTTTTTCATTGTTTCTATCTGGTTAAGGAGTATGGTAGCTTTTTCACTGTTTCTATCTGGTCTGTGTTAAGGGGTATGGTAGCTTTTTCACTGTTTCTATCTGGTCTGTGTTAAGGAGTACGGTAGCTTTTTCACTGTTTCTATTCTGGTCTGTGTTAAGTAGTATGGTAGCTTTTTCATTGTTTCTATCTGGTTAAGGAGTATGGTAGCTTTTTCACTGTTTCTATCTTGTCTGTGTTAAGGAGTATGGTAGCTTTTTCACTGTTTCTATTCTGGTCTGTGTTAAGGAGTATGGTAGCTTTTTCATTGTTTCTATCTGGTTAAGGAGTATGGTAGCTTTTTCACTGTTTCTATCTGGTCTGTGTTAAGGAGTATGGTAGCTTTTTCACTGTTTCTATCTGGTCTGTGTTAAGGAGTACGGTAGCTTTTTCACTGTTTCTATCTTGTCTGCGTTAAGGGGTATGGTAGCTCTTTCACTGTTTCTATCTGGTCTGTGTTACGGGGTATGGTAGCTTTTTCACTGTTTCTATCTGGTTTGTGTTAAGGAGTATGGTAGCTTTTTCTCTGTTCTTCTTCATGTATGTAATAAGCACATTGTGGCCTGCCTTTACAATCAAAGCGATGCTGCTTCAATCCACTTTGTAGTGCAATACAAAGTGTGGTTACGGTAGAGACGTGACTAAATGATCTAGGTGCTGTTTGGTTGTTCCGGTTTAGGCAACGTGACAGGACTCACAACGTGTACGACTTTTGCGTGATTAAGATGCAGAACGTCTCAAGCGACGCCGTTTTGAATCAGAATGAGCTGCCCAGCTGCTCCACACACTCAATCATGCATACATACAAACCCCATCTCAGTTCACACTTCAAATAGGAAATTACATTAGCATCAGCCCTTGTCCCTCTCCTCACCCTATAGCAAAATGTCTCCCACTGGACCTGATTGGAACAAAGCTGGGCCAATGGAAACACAGAGGTGACGCAGCAGTAATCCGAGCCTGCGGAAAAGGTCACCAATCACGTCGACCCACAACTCAACCCACGTTCAGGCAATTGTTTCATTGCATAATTGAAACACAATTTATTATGAGCTTTTGTAATGGCTCTGGCCCGGTACGTTGTATTGGATATTGTTATTAAGCCTGCTGTTGGTCAGAGTAATGAGGCTTATCAAACCGTTCTGATTACACAAGAGATGGATGAACGCAGGGTGGATGACGGGGGAGAGTTTGGTGGCAAAGATGAAGCAACAATTAGCAGAGAGACGAAGAGGGAAGATGGAGGGTGAGTAGAAAGACAATAATGTTCTTAACTTGTTAAATGTTCAATGAGTGCCCATCATGGCAGAAGTCAGTACAAAATTTTCTAACTTCATTAAGACTAATCAATGATACAATCCACTGTATTTTATTCAACGTAGTGTTCAACAGTCTGGCAAAATTTCTATATCAGTAAGTCCACTTGGCTGGTGGAAACCGAATCTCCAGCCTGACAGCAGTGTAGAAGATGGTTATTTGGCTGGAAAACATCTTGGTCAAAAAGCAGAGTCTTTAAGTCAGTTCTAAGTCTTTATTTAATCTTGTCTCAGCAGGACAGGGAATCACAACTGGCCAGGAAACAAATCATCAGATTGAAAAGACATGAATCTTCTGGCCCCATTCAGAAACATCTCAGGGACAGAGTCTCAATGAACTGCCCTAAGCTTATTACTTCAGTCAGTATTTATGTACTTGGGACTGAGCATCTAGCCAATCCCAGGCCCTTACATCATAGTTCTAGCCAATGGAAGAATGCCCGAAACCCCTCTTCACTTATCTTCTGGTTCTTATCTGTCGTCTTGAACTTGTTGTTCAACAGATTCCCCAGATTACTTAAAGTAACCTGTCCTCCTATAGTAACCTACCTATTCTGTCTGTTACCTTGTTAGTCTGAATAATATAAAACACATATATATAAACATTAGATCTGGAATCATATTACAGTCTTAAACATATATTCATCATTAATAAGCTATATCTTATCTTCTGTCTGTAAGTCATTCTGATGCTTCTAAGAATGAGAACAGCCATTGATGGCCTCTATGTGCCCTTACTATAAATCCTGCACAGTCATCCTGTCAGTCATATTGTCTCCTTGGCTTTCTCCTCTCACTGAAGTAAAACCCCTGCCTGCCTTTACAATAACAATGGGCCACAGGCTTGTGTGTGTTGACCAAACTTAACACCGTCCCATATGACCTAGTTTATAAGCAACAGGCCCCAATGTCTTAGGTGACCTCTTGTAACAGGCCCCAGATTAGCTCATTCTCCCCTCTCCACTCAGTTATAACATTGTATCATCCTCACACCATTCTAAACTGCTTTAAACTGTTTTATAAGATGCTCCTATAGAATTAATCCTCGACAGCAGCAAGCTTTGGATTTTCCTTGAGGAGTCCTAGGGAGATGCATCTTCTTTATCCTTCCTTCACTTATTCACCGTCTCACCAAGACACTTTTAGTCAGCCAGCCCCAAAACTAAGACATCAACACTTGGATTCAGGAGAACAACTAGCTCCATCAGCAGGCGTAGAGGGCTCAGAGGAGAAGAGAGCAGCATGAGAGGCAGGGACAGGGGAAATAGAGTCTGAAAACAAGAAGACGTGCAAAGACGAACAAGAAGTGGGAAGGAAGCAGAGCTCCGGCAACAGACTATGACTGAGAAATGCTCGCTGTAAAATATCAGTAATACAAACAAGGAAACAAATGCTGTGTAAAGGTCCGTGATATTGTTTGTTGGTGTTTATTTATGTGTTTGTTTACTGTGTCCCCTGGTGCCATACTGTAACTGTGCCAAGTCCCATGTGGGAGAATGTGAGAGAAAACAGCCTCTCTCATCTTTCGCAGCTCTGTGCCTACTATCCTCCCCTGACAGAAGCTGCCGCAGTGTGACAGATCTTATGTATGGTTTTACTTTGAATGAAAGGCATCAATATAGCTTCAGGGTTGCATGATGACAACCACATACAGTAGCAAACATGAATATACTGTATTTCATTTTAAAATACAAATGTGAAACACCCACAAACCTTAAAAACATCAGCGTTGTTGATCGTTCACTCCCAGATATTCAGTAGCTGACTACACTTTTTACAGGAATATATTGGCAATAAAGTTGCCAATAAGGTTGTTTATTTACAACATTTTGCTGTGATTAAGATTACAGCTTGTTAATGTGTTCTAAAATACAGCTTATTATTGCATTTTTTCATTAACTGTGACTCCATTACCTTGCTGTTAATTTACAACACATGTTAATGTGTTTAAAATATATGTGTCATATAAACTGGCAAAACCTTTAGAAATATAGAAATTCACATTTTCCTCCTGTGTTCCAAATTCATTTTTTTTACACAAGCTTAATTTCAAACACACATTGTCTGAAAAAGACATGAATAGCAAACTCCAGCTCTTCACTGTGCCAATATTTCATAAGACAAATAACTAGGCAAAACTCATCTTTCTGTCCATAGTGGATTAGAATGGTGTCCATATATGAAATAGAATGGTGTTCAGTCCTATGGTTGGCACACAACCCTCAGAGATGCCAGTAAATTGGTCTTTATTTACAGCATTTTACTGTGTTTCAAATGTACAGCTAATTACTGCATTTTATTTATATTTATATTAATTTAATGGCAATTAAGTTACCAGTAAGTGCTGTTTATTAAAAGTATTGTTACTGTGTTTGAAGATCACAGCTCCTTCATGTGATTATTTACATTAACAGTAATTTACTTGCAATTAAAATGCCAGTGAGCAGTTTTAATTAACAGTATTGTTACTGTGTCAAAAGTACAACTAATTACTTGAATGATTGACGGTTACAGTTGTTAGTGGCAATTAATTTGCCAGTTAGTGCTGTTTATTAACAGCATTTTTTTTAATTGTCAGGAAATTATTTTTTGTCTTATTTTATCACAGCCACTCCACCATGTTTTGTTTTATGCTGGTGTTGAAAAGTTTGGACACATATTGTACAGAAATGTTAATGTGTTCAGAGAAATCAATACAACAAATCTCTAAATGACATTGTTAATTTATTAAATGTATTTTCTGATCATTTGAATGATCTTGGTGAATTAATGTGAATGAATCAGTTTCTATCAAAAACACTTATGGTAAACTCCAAACTATGAAATGTTACTGTAAATGTGATATCATGCAAACTAGTGTTAAAAATACTGCAAACATCATTAGAATCAAGTTCAACTTCAAAACCAAACAGTCGAAAAATAGTAATTCACAAATCCACAAAATAACAAAACAATGAAAATGTAATGCTTTATAGATGTGTGTTCATGTGTGAAGAATTATGTGGATTTTGTACATATTCATGTGGTTAATTTCCTTAAAAAGCAGGCACTGTATATCAGACTTAAGATTGTCTGTATAAAACAAGTTCATTAAGCAAAAATCACTTTAGTGTTGTTCTAAGTATACGGCTAGTGTTAGCCACAAGCAATGTGGAAAATGTTAGGGTTATGGTTATTTCTTTAAAGAAATTGCCTTTTTCATAACATTTTATTGTAAGGGCCGGGTTCTGTCCAAAGATTAAAGCATACAACTCCAATGGATAACTTTGAGCCACACCCATATTTATAATATTTCCCAGCATGCTCCCTTTCAGGTTTAATTTTTACAATGATACATTTATTTTTTGCTTACACAAGCATGTATTCATGAATGAATGTACTGTATAACAAAAGTTACATTTTATGTATTGTTTAACCAAAGCTAATTCATATGCTTTATGTTAATTCTTATGTTTACAACAATCCTGACAGCTAATTTAATTGAGGTTTCCAGGTGATTGTACATTCCTGTTAGTTAAATGTGAAACATCTGATTGTCTTTTGCAAAGACTGAAATTGAGTGACTCTGACTATTATGTTGAAAGATCAATATAATTTGCTTAAAACTAGAAATGGATCATAACACCGTTCATATTTTCCTGTACATTTGGAAAATAAACTTCATTTTTAATATCCTGTATAAATATCCACACCAGCTGAATGAGGTTAAAGACCAGGTCTTGATTACTAATGTGTGCCGTCATGGTTGGTAATTCCTAATTAGCTAACTCCAAAAGGGCAAGGAACACCTGGAAATCATTATATCATTATATTAAAGACATGTCTTTTAGGCTTTCAGTCAGATTTTTAAGAACAATTTCTTATTTACATCAATGATCTGGGATTGATTAGGGTGAAGTGTCTTGCCCAAGGACACAATGACTTCTGACTACAAGTTTGACTCCCTAACCACTGAGCCATCTGCGTTTAGAGTACTTGTATGCATTTACTTACATTCAGATTAAAAATCAATGTTGCTGTTTCAACTAGCTATGTGCAACTAAAGTCAAAAATGTTTGTTACATCTAACGACTAACGCATTGGGAAGATGAAAATGTTTTCAACATACAGCAGTTATTTTGTCTGATGTAGGTAAGCCTTCAAGAGATTTAAATACATAGACAAATTATTGATATTCATGATTGTTCCCCTTTTAAATAGTACCGTAGTCTAAACTTAGTCATAAGCATTTGGATTAGTGAGTGAAAGAGAGAAAAATAAACATTTTCTGTTTGTACAATTTAGAATGGACTAGATACTGTTATGGATATCAAACACATTAGATATGATCGATATGATAGACGGGCATGCTGGCCAAGTTCAGTAGACAAATGCACACTGCATATACAATTTCATTTTGTTTTTGCAAATTTCCCTCTATCCTTGGAAGTTCGCTTTTACATTTTTCACTGAAGTACAGGGCATCTGAAAAGTATTCACAGCGCTTTACTTTTTCCACATTTTGTTATGCTACACCCTTATTTTGAAATGGATTACATTCAGTATTTCCCTCAAAATTCATAATGACAATGTGAAAGAAGTGTGTTTGAAATCTTAGCAAATTTTTTCCAAATGAAAAACAAAAAAGCACAAACGGCACACTATTTATCCAGTGTCAAAATATCTGATGTGAGCAAAATACCAGTTAGTGGAATAGAGACCAGAATGGGTGCTGCAGTGCAAATGCAGTCTATCAGTCCTGGGGTGAGATCAATTAATTGCTCTGGAGTAGAAGCAGCATGCTACAGTAGCACTAATTTGTATGATCAACTCTCCTGAAAAACCACAAAGAGACTGAGGGAGGTACTGTATCCTACTACCAACATACTCTTGGTAAGATCTGAATATTGGCCCTAGCAGGTCAATGGAGGTGAACTAGAGAACAAAAGTGATTAATTCAGAGTAATGTACATCAAGGACAGACCTTTCTCCCATTCTCCCCCCTCCTCTCTCTTTGTTCCTCACCCAGATTGAAGGAACGTATGGAAATCCCCAGTTGTTTGGAGAGGCTTGCATTTAGCTGCTTATCAACACTTCCTGTGTCAATCAGGTGTCTGTCCGTAACCATCCCAAATTGCAATACATTTTCCACTCATCAAACATATTGGAGTAATTTCAGAGATTCCAGCTGGAAGTGGGATGTTTACAGTATAATCCTCCAAACGAACTACAAATAAAGGACTAACTAGCGCTGATCTGCCTACGTATGTGCGTGTCTGACTAAAGAAGTGTTGTTTGCCTGAGAAGGAAATATAAAAGAGCTTTTTAAAAAAACAGGAAGGAGCATCAGGGAAGGAGTTATGCTAATATGCACCACTAACCTTTGACCCTAGAGGGCCACAACACATAGGACAGCTATCAGTGACGATGGCCAACTCTTGAACCCTCTAAAGGCATATTCTGACCTGTAGGCGCAGTTTGACTAGTCGACGCTTTCAGTATTAGGTGACATCACTTTTGTGTGTTCTGGGAAGGTTTGCGTGTTGAGGAGGGGTTATTTCCATGTTGCCTGGAAGACAGTGTGATGTGATTGGTCAGAAAGCCATGCTCCGCTCTTTATCTATTAAAATGGTGTGAAACCTAATTAGCTCAAAGCAATAACCCCTATTGTTTTGTTAATCAGCCCCTGCCAACCCTGTTTTTTTTGCCATCTGGAAAGATTAGAAGAATGAAGTCAGTACTAGTGACTCCCCTACGAGCAACAGGTCTGGTCCAGTTTAACTCTCCTGGACCCCTACAGACCCAGAACACTGCGGTTGGATCAGCACCCTAGAGTCTCTAGGAAGGCTGATTATACCCACGTGATTACTTGTCTCTTAAAGCTCAGTTAGGAAAAGTTTTGTGAAAAGACAAAGGTTCACCCAGAATAAATGAAGGCTAAGAGAATTGGCAAATGTTCAGTCAGAAATAATTCAATATATGCTGAGTGAGAAATTATCTACAGTACATGTGTGTCATTGGCAGATTCTCTGCTGTTTGGACAATGGAGCACCTTTCTCAAATTAGCACATATGTACCGGTACGTACTGTACCATTCTGCTGCTTTGTGTTTAGCTCCTTCTATGAGTTCATCGTCTGAGGGGGAGTCTGTATAGGCTTGTTTTTTGTTCTTGTTGTTTTTAGTTGTCTGTGTATCGTTTGGACTTTTCTTCAGGTGTCTTTGTTCAGTGTCTGTTCAGTTCATATTTATACACCAGATTTCTGTATCACAAATGTGTACATGAATATTTATAAACAAAAACAACATTTGACTGAAACAGTTTTGAATGCGTTCTCTCTCTCACTCGCTCTTGCCCTCCCGCTCCTCACTGCTAAGCTCTCTCTTTCTCGACTCTATTTTCTTCAACTTTCCTCCTTTTTTTTTTTTTTTCATCCTCCATATTTTCTTTCAGCATCTCTCTTTCTCTCTGAAGAATCCCTTTAAGTCTGTACCTGCATTATCATCATCCATCTACCGATTCATCCAGCCTACCGGGCTGCCTGTCGCAGCTGATGTTGTGGCAGTCAGCACCCTCTTGTGTCTAGATGTTTTTTGTACTCTTTATCTGGACAATCAACTTGCCTAATTATCCATTCACAGTTTTGATTGTCTAATTAGTCTGACACTTGTTTTTCCTTAACCAGCCATACCTGTATATATACTGTACCTCTGTGTTCGTCCAGTCAGTGTCAGTCTTTGTTCATCTGTTTTGTGTCGGGTGGATACTCTACAAATCTACCAGACTTAAGTACAATTTATTCCGAGCGATTGTCTGAAGACATACGAATACATATGAACTGCTAATTCTAGGCTGTTGCCTGTAGATTTACTACCAGAAAGGAATGTTCCTCTGTCATGTGTTGCCTGTTATACTAACGATTCCTGGATATGATTATACATTAGCTATTTGCCGTAGTAAGTCTGGTTTCTAGATTTAGTAGTAAGGTATTTGTATTACATTTTGTTACTCATTCTTTGGTTGTTTCTGGTTATTGTTTGCATAATTATTACGTTCTTCATTCATTAAATACCTGCTATTGGAGTACAACATTCACCTCCATAATTACACTGCCTGGTTTTGCAACTCAAGGGTGGCTGATACTGTATTTTCAGCCTTGTTTTGTATTATATATTGAATTTGTGACCTTAATATTGTAGGGTCATACCGTCCTTCATGGATTGTATTATATCTTTTCACCTTAATATCTTTTTCATTTACAGAATTGTCTGGAGCAGATTTTCACTGTGCATCTGTGTACAACTACACCATACAAACACGTCTGCGTTTCTTTGACAGATGGAGGGATGAAAAGTGAAGGATCCTACACCATTCACTCCTCAGTCCATTGTCTCTCTCTCTTTCCCTCCTCATCAGAGCTGTCCTCAGTCCCCAGGGGCTTCTTCGGCAGCCGTGTGGCTCAGCTTGGCAGAGATGTGAATGTCCCTCAGGGAAGCTCCTCCTTCTCTGCGTTCACCTCTGCTCTGCATACCCTAGGAAGCCTGTGAGTGTGTGTTATTCATGCACAACACAGCCTGTGTTCAAACACAGGTATATTTATGTTTGAGTCACTTAGCAGATGCGACTTACACAGCAAAAACGTCAGTGTTAAATTAACACACTCAGTGTTTATATAGGTCCAGTGGACCTATAAACACACTAGACTGTTCATTTAACACTTAGGGTGTTGATTTAACACCAACGTTTTTACTGTGTATGGTAAGTACAGGGCCAATCCCTGACATTGGTAACATTACATTTTTACACAGAAGCATATATGGTTAACACAAGTGTATGATACCTGTTTCACAAGTGTACATACCTGTATAAAAAGTATATCATATGTCATGCTTGTTCTGTAGCAAGTAACCAGTCAACAACGGGCTGGAACATTCCTGTACACACACACACACACATACAGTGGAAAGAAAAATATGTGAACCCTATGGAATACTGCATAAAGTCTCTGCATAAAACCTCTTTAAGGTATCGATACAGGCTTTTAATCCAATGGTACCTCAAGACAAGTTCCATGAGGAGAACAGGAGCCTTGAGGAGAAGCCGTGAGGAAAAGTTTGTGGCATTGAGATTTGGATTCCAACTTCAAAGGCTAGCTTTTTGGAGAGGATGACAGGGGGAGCCACGTCTCTATGTTGAGATCAGAGCACTAACAGAACACATTTCTTTCAGCAAGAGACATGTGACTGACAGCGTGGCTTCCCTGCATATGATCATCACACACCAAGAGCTGCTCCGTGAACCTTTCATGTCAACCTCCTTCCTTTGAAGGAACAAAGTACAGCCTGTCCTTTACAGTGTTACCCCACTGTTTTAATAATTTCTATGAGGACGTGAGCTAACTTGATTGACCAGGTGTTGTATTAGTGTGGACATTTACAGATGTGTTGGAGGCCACGGAGGGCAATTTCATGGCAAGAGCGAGGCTGTATTCGGTCTGTATTGACTTTTCATTTGAGTCACCGTGGAACTATGAAATGAAACACCAACCTAATCAAATCACAGTGCCTCCCTGAACCCTGGGCTTCTGGGTGATGTAGTGACTCATGCGTGCTTGGGGAACCATTAGGAGAATAAAAGACAATTGAAACCCCACAGAACCCAGGCACAACATAAGATCTATGCTATGATCAGGTCATCGTTCGTTCGTGTAGGTTTGATGTGTGCAAAGTGTGAGTGTGTGTACTCACCTTTCACTCAGCGCATCGTGATCTTAATCACCCTCGACGTGTGCACCGGCCCATGGGAGAAAGAGCAGTTTGAGTCTGTGTGTTATGTAATTGACATGGAAGCGCCGTACAGGCAGATCATATCAGAAAGGTTGAAACGGCACGAAGGTAAATGTCTGGATTAACACTGCACTGCTCCTTCCTGAGGGACCACAGTATGTCCTGTATCGTTGCCATGGAGCCAATACGTGAGTCACTAACACACCCCTCCTTTATTCCATCTCTTCTTCTCCTCATTCTTCTTTCTTTCCTCCTTAAAAACAAATTTTCTCTCATTTTTGTTGCCCTCTAAAAAAGAATTACTGACATACAACAATGCACAATTTAGTTAGCTGACAGCAAGCTTACGTAATGTGTTATTAGACATAAAGAGTGGATTCTTACTCACAGTAATAAAAAGCCCAATACTGCCACACAGAGTTCTGAATTTAAAAGAGACCAGAGGCAACAACACAAGCCAGGAGTCAGTGACCTCACAGCAGCCTAGAATACAGTAGGATAACACTTCCAATATCGCAAATCAAATATTGTTTCATTAAGATTTACAAAAAAGAATGGATATTCATTTTAAACATTAACAGAGCATAAAATGTATTATAAAAAAGGCAAACGTGAAAATAAAAGTGAACAATGTGCCCAAACAATTCAATATGGTAAATAAAAGACTGATTTAAACAGCATGGAGGAACATCTTTATTAACCTTCTCTAGAAATTTCTCAACCTGATCGGTTTTATTTTCCAACATCCCATGTCTTCCACATCTCCACTGTTCCCGTTCCATATCCTTCACCCACCGACCCACCCGGTCTGCTCTGAACCCCTCCGTCATGTTCTTGCTGAGTGAAAAGAAGCAGGAAGCATACACAGAGTTGTGAATGTTTAGTATAACTGAACGAAACCAAGCAAAGCGCAGTGCGCTGAAATATGGATAGCTCTCACTGGGCGGATAAATAAAAACAGGAAACACAATGACTGACCAGGCTTTCTCTTTTTTTGTGCGGTGTAAAGGGACGGATTCTCTTTGGATTCTCCAAACTCCAAGTCTGGTAGAGACTTTGCAAGCTTCAAAGCAATGAAAACATCAGCAGGTGCTGTGTATGGATCACAAGAGAATGTTAATGTTTTCATGACATCTAATTTTAACATTTGGTGACATATGGTCTAAATAGTTGGTTGATTGTGGTATTGGAAATCGGCGTTTCTTGCCCTACATGTATCCATGGTAATCACGTGACTGCAGAGTATTCAATTACTGTACGTTGCACTTGCACATTTTGTTTCGCGGATTCGTGTGAGAACATTCCACACATTCCATACATTCCATAGCTTTCAAATGATATTGCAACATTCACAGTTAAGGTGTGATTAATGTTAGGCATGAGAATACTAATGGTTAAGGTTAGGGATGAGGTTACTAAGGGCTAAGGTTAGGCATGATGTTACTAACAGTTAAGGTTAGACATGATGTTACTGAGGTTAAAGTTAGGATTAAGGTTAAAGTTAACTTTACAAAAAATCTCACAATCGCCTGTCTGCATCACGCTGCAATAGACAACGTATGGTATCGC
Organism: Umbra pygmaea; assembly: GCA_016801145.1. Lineage (NCBI taxonomy): Eukaryota > Metazoa > Chordata > Actinopteri > Esociformes > Umbridae > Umbra > Umbra pygmaea. The sequence continues at coordinate 11,752 of JACXGM010031498.1, forward strand.
CCATTCGTACTTTTTGAAAGATCCCACCTGGAGCTTTGCAAATGTAAATGCTTTGCAAATGTAAATGCTTTGCAAATGTAAATGCTTTGCAAATGTAAATGCTTTGCAAATGTAAATGCCGTTATTAAGGAATGTCTCGAGAAATGTGTATCGTGTCGGTCAATGGGCTGGTCTGGTTTCTATGCGAAGTGTGCACGCATCCAGCTCAAGAGATCTCGCATGACAGTCCATGACACACCCACAACCGCGCAATTGCCATCACGCGGCATGTCAATCTAAATAGAAACAGTATGGAATTTTTTTTTCAAAATACACAAACGATATCTTAGCTTTTTTGACAACTTTCCCAATCTAAATAGTCACAGAGAGAGACAGATTTAATTAGCATGTCTGAGCACCCAGCTCAAATAGCCAGATGGATGTCTAGCTACGATATACTCCGTCTCAGATCTCTACCCAGCAAACACACCGCGTCTGTTTATACCTTTGATATTGTGCCTCAAACTACAAATGTAGCCTCTCCTGTATTGCACAGATATACACAAGCAAAAAAGGAAATATGCTAATACAGGCATACTGCACACAGGATGTGCTCAGTGGCAAACTGATTAGAAATCTCAATTAAGTCGTTCCAGTCACACAGGGAGCGGCAAAATGTTTCTCACTGGTTCATTCTCTTCAAAGCTCAATCTCTTCACTCTCCTTAAAGGTGTTTTAAAAATATTGCTATTTTATGATCTTTCACATGGTCTTTGCCCCATAATTAGTGAGACACTGCAGGCGAGCAATTCTGCTAATCTTGCGGTTGTGGTCCAGGTGATCCTCGTATGCATTATGATAAATAACAACAGAGTGTGACTGTATCCTCCAGCATTCACAAAGAAAAGTCACCTCCAGAAACAAAGTGAACCACTGATAGTGCTCCAACAAGCACTGATTTGTAGGCTACAGTGACATCATGTGCTAAGCTGATCAAAGCTCTGATCTGTAGGATAGAGTGACATCATGTGCTAAGCTGATCAAAGCTCTGATCTGTAGGATATAGTGACATCATGTGCTAAGCTGATCAAAGCTCTGATCTGTAGGATATAGTGACATCATGTGCTAAGCTGATCAAAGCTCTGATCTGTAGGATATAGTGACATCATGTGCTAAGCTGATCAAAGCTCTGATCTGTAGGATATAGTGACATCAT
>JACXGM010031499.1:0-12945 GCA_016801145.1 Umbra pygmaea
GGATGCTTGAGTTGCTATTAGCAGGTGTTCGCAATGGTGTCCTAAGGGCGGGAAGGGCTGCAGCTACGCCAATCAGAGGCGCGCGCCGGAAGGCGGTAGCCAATTGAGAAAATGCCGCCTCAAATTCGTGCCGCCCTAGGCGGCTGCCTAATCTTGCCTAATGGGCGGGCCGGCCCTGAGTGTTGGTCAGTGACTCCGATGTATAGTGACTTTGACTTACTTAAAATGGTCAAAGGGGCCTCCAACCAAATTTTGCATAGGGCCCCCAAAGGTCTAGGGCCGGCTCTGCATGATGTCTATATATTTTGGGAGAATCCTGGTGAGGGGACTTATCTCTGGGCTAAAGATGGGAAGTCAGATTTTATAACAATAAAGTCTTTATTTTGCGCTAATTATCATATCTCCAGGTCTCTGAGTGTAATTAATTAATTACTAAATGCATCAAAAAGATAATACACTCTCTACGCAATAATTGGGATTTTTAAAAAGCAAACTTGACTGGAAAATGTGCGGTCCTTCACGGCAACTCTGACCCATGTGTATGTACAAAAACGGGTGAAATCAGAAATGACGACACCGCCGGCAGATTGATGAAACACGTGAAACTGTCTGAAACTGCAGACCGTTGTGTAGCTAAACAAAATCGAAATACTGCCTCTCATTAATAATATGAACATTTCACAAAGCCATTCTCACAATCAACAGCCTGTGGTGAAATACAAATAAAATACAACAAGATTCAAGCAAACGCAAATGCAAATAAAGACACATTTGCAAAAAGAACACTCAAATATGTTCTGTAATTATATTGGCATGTTATGTAATTCATCCTCATAAATAATACGGTAAACAGAACAAAATCATGTTTAAAACTGATACTATTGTCGATGTCTCTATCTGGCGGAGCAGAAAGACAGATAGATTATTACCGACAAACGTAGATTATCAGATACAGTCAAATGGATGGTTATAAAAGGCCATTCCATCACAATGCGTATTGACATGCAATGGCTGATCTTGCGCTGTTAGAAGATGTCACAGTCTTCCGTTGTAGCAAATGGAGAGACAGGCGCGAAGGTTGCAATAATCCAAATAACTTGTATTTCTATAAACCAAAGACTGCCACGTGGGGCAAAACCGATAACACATATATCAGGACACGTAACAGGGAAACATTGATCGACAGAGAACAAGACAAAATGCTCAACCTAAATACAACGACTAACGAGATACAATGGGAATCACCTGGGCACTACGTCACTAAACTCAAATGGATTACATGCAATACACAACAGAGGCACAAGAGGGAGGCAAACACCACACAAAAGGGACATAACACAAGAGACAATGCACAAAAGGGCTTTTTTTATTTCGGCCATGGTCCGAGTCTCAGGCTGCAGCATTCACAGCATCTGCAAACTTTTGCCACTCCAATGCCTTTTTTTGCATTAGTAATGGCCACAATGTTCCCTCCAAACAACATTTTCCTCCTCTTTTACATATTGCCAACAATCATTTCTACTTCACATTGAGTGAAGTTTCTTTTTTTGATTTTCCTCTCTGTGTTTGCCATGATATCAATTAATGTTAATTTCGGGGCGTTTCACTGACTATTTATGGGCAATTATGGGCGTGACATGCAGCCGCAAAAGCTGCGCCACAGTTAGAGGTGATTGTGATTTATAAAGGGAAAACAGCGTAGGACGTGCGTGCGCACGGTTTTATAAATCTGAATATTTCTTTGCGTACGCACGTCCTATATTTCGTCCACACACCACCTCTTATGCAAATCCACTGCAAAGTTTTATAAATGAGGTCCCTGGTCAATTACCCTCTGGACCACCTGCACATTATATTCTGGCACATACAGTACTGAGGAATCCTGACACCAGGGACAGACTGGCCATTTGAAGTATCCGTAGTTTTCCCGAACGGCCTGTCCATTCTGAGCCGAACAAGCCGTCATATTTTACTTTGACAGCCATTCGGCCAGTTACAGTCCTGGGCGTATTAAAACAGGTGAGAGTAGGCTGAAATGGACTGGCTTTTGCATCCGCAGGAGCGCAAAACTGTGCTCTGGCCCGGCCATCAAATCGAGAGAGAGTTCCTCTATATTTAGATGAGGAGAAACCCATAGTGAATGACGGATGCACAGAGTGACAGATACAGCGCGCATGCAACCCCCCCCCCCCCCGCCGGCGCTAAATCTGAAGTCCCGGGCCGAAATTTTGTCCCAGTCCTTCCCTGCCCGACACCCACACCAGTCATTAGGAAGTAGGTCCATTTTATTCTACAGAGAACTATTAAAAAGTCTAAAACCTATGTGTTTACCCGTTAGGACACATGATCAGTTTTTCATTTAAACTAGATATTATACACCTTGAAACATTTCTTTGGGGTCTGTCTGGTCAAACATTATAATGTATTGACGCAGATGGTCGTAAATCCATACAAATCTGTGTAGAGCCTGGCCTTTGGGGTGCCATAAATGGTTTTATACATTTAGTATTTCTGACAACACACACAGGGTGGGGGGCTAAGGGAAAAGGATCAGGTGGTAAGGGCTGAATGACACCTGTGTACACATAGATCAATAGCCCTATAAAATGGTCATAAACTATTTCCTAAATCAAACATGACATGTGGGACACAGATTTCAATATGGGAGACTGAAAGAAAAAAGTTTGATGGGTGGCTCAGGGGGGTGGGTAAAAGGGGAGCATAGGTTATCTCAGTTGCCGCTCCTAGGCTATGGAATCAGCTTCCCCTTTTAATTAGGCAGGCTCCTTCATTGACGGTTTTTAAATCCAAGCTTAAAACACACTTATATGCATTAGCGTTTCCCACTACCTGTTGAGTGATTATATTTATTTTACTGACTGATAGTTTTGTTTTCACTATGTATTCTATGGGGTTTTTATGCTTCTGTTCAGCACCTCGGTCAGCCTTGCTGTATTAAGAGTGCTTTATAAATAAATTTGCTTACTTACTTTATAACTATAATGTTTATAATTTTTTGAACCGAAAAGGGGAGGGGCTTAATCAGTCTCTACCAATAGGAAACCTGTATGGGCTGTGAAAAAGGGGCATGGTTACCACCTGTCAAATTTTATCACATTACCAGGTTAAATTCCGGACAAAAGCGGCAACATACTTATGAATCCTATGTAAAATCAGTAATATTGACCACTTTGTGCTAATTTTAAGGTATTTACGGTGTCTCCTAGCTCAGCCTTTATACTCTAGTTATGTAGGTAGCTACAGTGGCTCAAAATTATTCACATAGGGCAGCTATGTAAAGAAGGTTTCATTAAATGACCAAGAGTTATACAAGCAAAATCGAGTGTGCAGGATTTTCATTTTTTTAAGGCTTTCTTCAAGACATCATTTTTTTACAGTAATAGACCTACCTGGATACACTCCAAATAGGTTGCTAAGTAGAGACGTATTTGTCCAGTTGAACACGTCACTGTAGGTCATGGTTTCGGAGATTCCTTGACTAAAGCTCTGCTGAATGTATTGAGTCAGAAAGAACGCGTTAGGATCCTTCTGACCGTACGCCACCAGGAACAACATCAAGAGGAACCCCATGTAGGCTGCAAAAGAATTATTTGGCTTTGGTAACAAATGTGTGTGGTAAATGACAAGATGACAAGTAGCTAATGCAAAAGCTGATCATCTTACTGAGAATTTCTTTGATGAGTGCAAACACCTTCTGCTCCTTAATCATGTTGTTCCTCATTCTTTCAATGTCTGAGGGGGGAGGGGGTTGATATAACCTATGTGTGCTATCCCTCCTGGCACCCGGTACAGCATCTGGGGACAGAATAGTGGCACTTTATATCATTTTGTGGCTGGAAAGCAAATCTAAATCTAAACTCTGGGTGAAATAAACAGAAAAGATTGCTTAAAATTCCTAAAGAAAATCTGTTTTAAAGTAAGAAAAACCTGGGACTCTGAGTTCTTGCATGATTATCGGATCCCCGTACTCATCCGGATCCACTTTCTTCAGAACAAGGGAAAAGAAGATGGCAAAGCCTATCACCTGTGTAAGGAAATCAACAAAACCATTACCTTGATTTCAGATACATGATGCTGAATGTCTTATACACTCTTCTGTAATATGTAGGGTTGAGTTGAAAAACATGTACATTTTAGTCAATTTGTAAAGTTAACATACACCAAAAGACTATTAAAATGTGAGTGTAGAATTGGAATGTGCAGTATTAGTAATATATCTGTCTCACGCGCAGTGGCTGAGTGATGAAGAGACTCTGAAAGAATGACACCACTACAGAAATCAGCCAGCTTATAGATTTGTCCTTCCCGTAGTTAAGCCCATATATCATAGTGTAGTATGCTGACACTCCACTGGTGACTAACACCAAAATCCAGCCGATGAACACAAACCACCAGGGCAACCCGCCTTGACAGCAATGTTTACCGCCACTGTCTCCATCATTGCTCTTATTTTTTCCAAGGACTTTTACCAGCGAATCCCCTCCACAGCTGGGAGGCTTTACGAGTCCTTTCATGGCCTGCAGCTGCTGCATTGCCTGGCTGTAGGAGTCAGGTTTAAGAAAGCAAGATGGTCCAAGTAGACTCAGCTTCTTCTCTACATGACTTAGCTGCCTGTACAGATACTGGGTGTCGTGGCTCAGTATTCGGGGCTTGTCCCCAGTCTTCTCGGGGCCCAGAGAAAGACTATACTCTGAAAACACAGGGGCAAACATTTGGGTCAGACATTGTGTCAAAATGTTAACTATTATGCAGACTCCTGGATGTCCCGGGAGTCTATCGCATTTTAAGATGCTCACATATGATATACAATATCCCGAATATCAAGTTTTTGTTTGATGAAGAAAATCAATGTCTAGCACATTGTAAATAATTTGCAGGAGTTAGAAAGCTGCAATTACAATGCGGAAAACTTTCAGGACATCCGTGAGACTTGGGATGTCGGTATTATGGATGAAAATTATCAATGTATGTTAAGGCTGTATGTTGCAGACTGAGTGCCCCCAATGAGAGTTTCCCTATTTCTTTGAAGTGTTGGAGTAGAACTCCCCACCGGCTTGGTTCTGCTGCTGAATGATTTCTTCCAGGAGAGAGAGCAAAGTGTTGATATCAGTCTGTTGTCCAAGTTTCATCTCTAAATCCAGGCATGGAATGGGTCTATTCATAGCCTTTGAGAGTGACTGGGCAATCCTGTTGATATCCTACAGAATACACAACATTAACAGCCTTGTTAATGTGTTGAGAATCCTGGCAGAATGTCTTTAAGTTTTTACATTTAAAAGTGCCATTTGTAAAAATTTCCTCATAAAATGCACAAAAGAAGTAAATTAATCACATATCAAAAGGTATTGGGGGAAGGTGTTACTATGAATGTTGTACTTCACAAATGGTTTGTAATTGTCAGCATATATAGAACAGTACGATCTGTTTCACCCTGATGAAAATCAAACAAATGAAATGTAGTGTTCGAACAGTAATGTTCCAATGGAAGAAAAACCACCATAACAATCCCGAATCAATTGGAAAAAAGTTTGATATATATATACATATAAATAGGCATCTCACACCAATGATGGAATACACTGCCTGATATGGACCTAAAAAGCGACATATAGTCTATATGACTATACATATAGTCAGCAGCAAGTTTATTGGTAATAACCAGCTATCTACAGAGTACAGTAGATATCTAAACTTTAGCTGGGTGGGCCTCTTAGAACCCGCTAGATATTTGAATGTCAGGTACATTTAGGCATCCTTGTGAGCACCAGGCATGTTTTCTGCAGAATGAAAAAACTTTTTTTGTTTATGTATACCAACACTGTCACTAGACCTCGTTGGTGGTTCTGTAACATACAGACAGAGCAGATATGTTCATGCTTAGAAGAACAGTGGCTAATTACTTTGAAGACAAGCTATTCACTGTGTCCTCTCAGTTTAACTTTTGAGGTTTGGAAATACTGTGACATGCTAAAAATAGTCAAGTAAAAAACGGAAGCATTTTATTCATTTTGTCAATGAAACTATGACATAGAACCCAGGAAAACAGGCCCTGACAGTTTTCCACAATAATAGGATCCTATATAGAAGTGTTTTTCTAAGTATGGGTCCCGACCCACCGTTGGGTCGCGGGAGATTAAAATTGGGTCTGCAAACATGTTTTCATGATTATTTTGTCATGGTTTTCTTTCATGATTAAAATGTTACAATTGACAGTACACCTCAACAGCCACATGGGGCAGTGTACTGAACTAAGCAGTTGTGTAGGTCAAGCGGGTCCTACAGTAGGCTATGATTAACACGTTGTGGAGAACACGGACGAATCGCGGAATCCAGAAAATAATCCTAAAATTCTAATATATTCACAAAAAGTTAGAATAACCACAGCATATTGCCTATTCTGAAAGTGATGTGAATTTGTAAGCGCAGTGTCCTCTGTATGTTGTGTGTGTGTCTCCAGTGAAAAATGTAACATGTAACATTTTTCACTGGAATTTAACAGCGAACTTCCACGGATAGATTGAAATGTGCAAAAATATATTCATATGAAATCTACTGAACATATCATTCCTATCTAACGCGCTTCACAGTCAAAAGTATCTAGTCCATTCTAAATTGTCCAAAAATATAACGTTTGTTTTTCTCAGTTTCACTCACTAATCCAAATGCTTAGGAAAATGTTTAGGCTACTATTTAAATCTGAAACAATGTCGAATATCAATAATTTGTCTATGTATATAAATCACTTGAAGTAATTACCGTAGTCTCGCTCATTGAATTGGCCAAAAATAAAACATATTTTATAGGGCCCTATTAAAGGAGAATTCCGGGCGATTTTAAAACGTAGCTCTGTTGTTTGCATATCGGAAGTGCTGTCAGTAGCGTTAATAACTCAAACAATCTGTATTGCCAAAACCGTGTTTACCTTTTGCTGCCAGTATACAATCATTAAGCATTTACGGGGCAAGTTAAAAAGCGTGCTTTGAGCCACTAAACATGTTCGAAATGTCATTACTAGTCCATATCCATGTGGAGTAGGGATGTTAACAATTAATCGACGATCGATTGAATGATCGTTAAGAATTTACTCGATACAATCAAATCTGAAAACGAGCAACGGGTTGTTTCACATTATAGTCTAGCAAAGAGTATATTTTCAATTAAGCGCCACCAGGGGGTGCAAATTCTGATTCTGCCGCGAGCAGCATCAGCATTGAGTCTGCTGCTAGTGCTTCTGGCCTTAACATTACGAGTCAGAAGCTACATGTCCAAGATCCATCAGCTTTGCAAAGTGATGAGACCCGGGAGCAATTCGTTGCACCTACCACAATCAGTGCATGTTTTCCAAGCCCAAAACATGGATGTTTTGTCACAGCAGCAAATATCCTTGGTATGTGTTACATCAGCAACTCAATATGACATTGGCAATGTTAAGAGTGACAAACTGAAAAGTGCATCCGATTCTGTCAAACTAAAACCATTACAGTCTACATTTGGTTTGGTCTTGCTGTTGCATAGTGTAGTTACTAGCTAGCTTGAGGAATAATTATTCACATGATGAAAGAACCGCGTTTGCTTTTACTCTTAATGCCGACCTTTATTGCACAGTTTTCTGAGTTAGATAAAAACAACTATATTAATATTAATCAATCTCTCTTCCTTATGCACTCGCTCGTTGAGTAGACTGCATAATTATCCGTATTGTGCATGCGTTTTGGGGACTGTTCTTGTGTGTACTATGAAATAGAATACTGCCGCTATCCCTGTTAATTCCACATGTATACTCCAAAACGTCAAGGTTTCTGCCCTCTCATTTGCTACAGCTCCTCACGGGTTTCACAAAAATATCAATCATGCCAGAAAAAAAATCGGGGAGTCTGACTAGCAAAGATATGAACTGTTCATACTTTGGTGACGGAAGCTGTTATTTGGCGTGGGAGGTTTGTCGCTGACCATAAAAAATGTGTCTGGGACAGCTATATCATCACTAAACTCAAATATTACATGGCTTAAATGTTAAATAGAGGAGCTGTTTTTTTAGCATAATCAGGAACCGCATTTTGCCTTGTAATGTTTTACTGTGTTTTTTTTGCGAAAAAAATACGTTTTTGAATATTGCATTGTATGACTTTGACAATCGACTAGCGTGGACTTGGACACTGGAAAATGGGAAATAAACAGAGGTATGTACACAAACTTATTTGTTCAAATTCGCTGTGTTCACTATAAGGAATAACTCCACATGGATATGGACTAGTAATGACATTTCAAACATGTTTAGTGGCTCAAAGCACATTTTTTAACTTGCCCCGTAAATGTGTAATGGTTGTATACTGGCAGCAAAAGGTAAACACGGTTTTGGCACGGTTCAGACAAAATAACCTGTATGTTGAAAACGTGTTCACCCAATGCGCTGGTTGTTAGAAGTAACAAAAATAATGCCATTTATTACAGTTTTCCAAACTTTTATTAGACTTTAGTTTCACATAGCTAGTTAAAACAGCATCATGGATATTTTTTTATCTGATTCTGAATAAATAATACAAGAAATCTAATATTTGTGGGAAAACCAGCTCATCTTGGTTATTTTGGTGATTATAACATGTTTTTATAAAACACAGGTCTGTGATAATAATACTGTCAATAATGAGAAAATTATTGTTGTATTATTATTTTGGTGACAATTAGAATTAATGTATTATGTTAATACCCTTACATACCCTACAAATACAAATCATGGGAAAACTGTATATTTGCAAACACATATTTTTATGACATTTGGGTCACAATGGTTTGTCATTTTGAAAATGTGGGTCGTTCGAAAAAAGTTAGAAAAACACTGCTATATAGTATATTATAATAAAATGGTTTAGAATGCTATTTCCAAATGATCAGAAAATCCAAAATCCCTCCCTCTTGTATTTAGTAGTGAGAAAGCTGGCAACCCTAGTCATGGTTTTAATTCACTATTTAATTTAAAATATCTATCTATAATAAAACAATATGCCCATTCTACATAAACTATAAACAAACTATTAATACCATTCAACTAAATCAATTATTACCTATTTTATTTTGTACTTTTTTCATATACCGAAATACAATGAATGCAGGATCATATGTATGTTGTCCAATGCCAAGTCTCTATTTGATCATGACGAGATATAGCTAGTTTAGGCCCCAAATCTGAAGGTCAAGACTGACAAGCCAAGCAGGCAGCAATCATGCATAAAAGAGACAGCAAGAAAATATTTAGGCGAAACATACAGGAGAAGGCAGCAAAGCTTCCTAAATTTGATTTATTTGGTTTCTTTTATGTCTTTTCTCCAGCCCATGGTCCATCCACAAATCTGCACCCACAAATCCCCCCTCCTAGCAGCAAAGCAGCAGTTCTGGTGGAATCTGCATACCAGTCCTCCGTGTTGTGTCAAATTCAACAACCATGCAGCAGGTAACGTTAGGATACAAAGCTAGATATATAGCAAGCTAAATATAGGCCTCGCCTAACGTTAGTTCTAAATAATCCTAAAATTATGATAGCTGGCAGAGCAAACTAATGTAGATCTAATGTAGTTATAAATAATCTTAACCTTAGGATAGAAAGCTAGATATAACATTTGTTATAAATAATGGCATTCGTAACATTAGGTTATTGTGTCGATTTACGTTAGCTAGTTGTTAACTGTTTATAATAATCAAATGATAACGATAACAAGAGATGCATTTCTCAAGAAAATGTGAAATGTGATGGAGGGATAAAATACTGATCATTTTACACAACACATAAATATTCTGGTTGCAGGCCTAACCAGTCAGAGACCAAGTTCAAATTAGGCAGTTCAGTTGCAGTCATCATCCCAAGTGGCCTGAATCAATTAGAAACACCACCTAATGGAGATGACAGAGGTCATGGCTAAGTTGAGGTGTCATCAGTCAGTGATATAGAACAGGAGCAGGAGGTCGAGCCACAACCACAGCAGTCACAACCATTGCAGCCTTACAGATAGGGGGCATTTTGATGAAAATTGTTTAGATCCTGCTGTAAAACATTATGTCATAACTATGGGGTCTTGTTAACCTAGTGGTCCTTTTATAAGAAATCAACAAAATCATTGGTTTTTCTAACTGCCACACAGCTGGCTTTGCAACTGTGGGAATGAATGAAAGAAATCACTGATAATGTGAGAAAACTGTCAAAGTTAATATTCAAATGATGTTCTAAAGTTAATAAATTGCTTTTTATTTAACCCATTTGTGACGGATGCTGCGCGGCGAAACATAACGTCTCCTGCCGGTTACTACATTGCGCAACTCAGAACCTCCTGCCGGCTGCGCCGCGACACAGCATTTTATATTTGTCAAACTTTTTATGATACATGCAGCATAGAATGCTCTGTAATTGATTCAAATACACATGAGATGTTTCTTGTTGATTTTTTAAACAAGACATACTGTGTACATGCATTTGTTTTTGAAAATGGTTACGACGGAAGAGAATTTTGACAGTGAGGGAATTAAGTTAGAAGATAGTGAGGAGTTTGGAGGGAGGTGATAGAGGATTACCAGCTGTGCAAAGGCAACACAGTTTACCCGCAAAAAAAAAATTTACCGATGAGCTTTTGGGGCATGTTGGTGACGGAAACTAATCAGTACACCGAACATAATAAATAAATAGCATAGTAAATAGTAATATAATTATGTTGATGATTGTTGATAATAATAATAATAAATACAATAATGTTAATATCTAAATACAATACTGGCATAATGAATAACTAGCATAATATATAGTAATACAATACTGGCATGATGAATAAATAACATAAAACATGTCATTCTTACCTTTAAAATTAATTTTATTTCATGTTTTTATGTGCTACAGAGGCTTAGGTTTTGGTAAATGTTGACAATTCTTAGTATTTTTTCTGAAAACCCTCAGGAAATAAGGATATTCATCCTAGAATAACATAGGTTTTATAGGCATTTTTAGCAGGCGTTTTAGGAGTATATGGATTAAGCACAATTCTGAACTCCATTTACCTGATAATTTTGTCTTAATTAGGGACTTCCCAAAACTTGTGAACTCATCAAGTAACTAAAAAGTACTCCTAAAAGTAACTATACCCAGCACTGTTTGTTTGAAGAACTAGCCAATCAGAGAGCTGTAGAGGATGTCAACTTTGAGATAAAATGCCATGTAACCATGTATTCTGGGTCTGAATTGCAAAATAAACCAAATTTGTTTAGAGATAGATGAAGTCTATTTGCTCCTTTCAATCACACACTCTTTGTATTTTTACTTAACAAATTAGACACAAAACTACTCTCTAAAATTAAATTGTGTGTAATGTAAGCCATGCTGGCTATTTGGAGACAGCAGTTCACCCTTCTATAACAATGCATCGGTAAAGGGAGTCCGAGATTGGAGGCACTTGTCAGACAAAAATGGAACTCAATGGGTCCTCTCATTTAGATGTTGGAGCCTGTGTGGTGTATGAACAGTGGAAACATAACGACACCATTGATGCTCAGTTGGAGAGGGACATTTATAAGGCAGCGTTTTTTTAGAGACAAGTGCTGGATTGTATCGTAAATGTGACACTAACACTATCTACTTGCAACCTACCATTCCGGGGGCATAGGGAAATATTGAGACAGCCAGACAGTGGAAACGTTCTTGCCATTATCAAGCTGCTGGCTAGCTATGACCCAGTGCTGCGAGAGTTAATCAAATGGCACGAGGGGACAGTTTAATATCTCAGTCCCTCCATCCAGAATGAACTAATATATAATTAGTCACAGCAAGTTCAACAGGACATTACAGCTGAAATAAAAACAAAGCCCATTTTTTTCAGTGATTATGGTTACTATTCAAGATCTGTCCAAGAATGACCATCTTAGCATACAGACAAGTATACAGATATGTCCTCATAGTTAGGAATCCAATGAATATTGCTATCGATATCAACGTATTTGAGGATTTTTTGGGATTTGAGGAGCCATCTGACACATCTGCAAGCGAGCTAGAAAATAGATTACGACAGTTGGTCTTGATATGTCGAACTTTTGTTCTGCAGAACTATGAAAAAGCGGCCAATATGAGTGGAGTTTCTTTGGGAGTACATGCCAGGATTAGGGAAAAGTAGCTATATATATATTATTTCTGTGTCTACACCGCATTAGAGCATAGTATTATTATACATATATATATTTAATCGTTGTGCAAACTCCCTATCTGTTTTACCTGCAATTATTCATTCTGTTGTACACATCCTGGATTGATCATCATTAAAACTACAAAACCATAAACACCTGGGCCCGTATTCATAAAGAATCTTAATGCAAAGAGTAGCTCCTAGTGAGAAAATTCTAAGAAAATTCTTAGAAATGTGGGCGTTTACTCTTAAAATTAAAAAAAAAATCGTAGTAAAGAAAAAAGTAATTCAGAAAGCATTTTAACTCTTAAAAGATGTCTTAAGGCCAAAAATGGTAGGAGTACAGACGAGGACTTTTAAGAGGCTTAAGAGTTCCTTTAGTAGAGGAGAAAACGGCGGAATTACGAAGAGGGAGAAGAAATGTGTTGCAGACAATGGATGACAGTGAGTCAATATGCTATAGATTAGATTGTGCAGGGATCATGACCGATCTTATTAGAGTCACGCTAACATCTCCGAGACAGCACAGAAATGCCATAGTGCCAGAAATGAAAGTAATCACTACATTAAGATATTTGGCAACTGGGAAAATGCAACAATGTAGCAGTGATGACTTGGGTCTGTCACAACCTTCTGTAAGCAGAGTGATCACACAAACAATTACAGCACTTTCAGAACCTCTTATTGTGTCGCAGTGCATTTCCTTTCCACTGGACATTCCCACCATGCAGGCATAAAAAACTGCATTTATGAATATAGCAGCCTTGTTGTC
>JACXGM010031500.1:0-12869 GCA_016801145.1 Umbra pygmaea
TCTCTCTCCCCCCCTCACTCTCTCTCCCCTCTCCAGTCATTCTATTCCTGCTCTTTCTTCCTGCTCTCTTTGGCACCCTTCCTTGTTCCACCATTCTGGCCCCTCCAGTTCTCTCCCTGCTGAAGCGATGCACAGCTTCTTCCCTCCATCTGTCCCCTTTCTGTCAGTCAGCCATTACACCACACCCCTTTTCTATCTCACTGCCTTCTCTCTCCATTACTCTACTTTTGTACCTCCTCTGTATTCTATTAAGGAATCACAAATGATCTTTATATATTCCTCTAATTTTTTCAGTGTCAGCTCTGACATAGAGCCACTTGGCCACTAAGATGCATCCTACTAAAATATTTTTAAAAGTCAGTCATGGTTTTAACAGTTGTCACAGTGACATATTTATATAATATATATTTATGTGACCAGCCACATACATGCAGGCATTCCACACAAATGCATACTTCTCAGGAAATGAAAAATAGCACAACCTATGCATTTTGGTCAATATTGAGTTGTTAAAATTAATCAATATATAAACTTTCATTTTAGATTAAGAAAAAAACTGTATATGCACTGTAGATACATTAAATAAGTCACGTAAAATTATATGTTTAAGGGAAAAACTGTGCCCACACAGAAATCTCCCTCATTGGTTGCTGTTACGTCTGTCAAACCTCTCAGCTCTATCAAACAGAAACTAGTCCCTTTGTTTATCTTTGATTGCCGGGTGAACAGGGGGCGAACAGCTGAAACAAAGCCATGAGGACTCAAACATGCACCGTGAAGTAACGGAAATAAACAGTGTTATCGTGACAGAAAAATTTAAACAACTTTTAGAATCAGATGTGTGTAGAGGTTTTCACGGATCCCTTAGAAATCCGAGGTCCAACCCGGGAAATGAATGGGTTTGGGTCCAATATATATACACACTTTTTACTCAGCTCTGGGTCGGATCTGTCATAATTGCGACGGGTCTCCGATACGTGTGCAATTATGTATTTACCGACTGTACCTGATGGACCCGTCCTTTGTTAATAAAAATGTATGAGATAATAAAAATGTCTTGAACTCTACCCAGAATCAAATTGGGCGAGCAAAATTATACTTTCACAAGGCACTTATGTATGTGCAAGTGCTTTATACAAGTATATATGTATATGCAAGTGAAGTATATATGTTTGTGCAAGTGCTTTGTACAAGTATATATGTATGTGCAAGTGAAGTATTCAATTTTGGCCTAGGCGGCTTCTCATAGTAGCGTCTCCATGTAACACAGAGCTGCCAAATGTCAAAATATGCTATTTTCGATTTAGAATGAATTTTATTTTGAAACAGACTTTGGAGTTTCTACTGTGCGCAACAGTAGTAGTTGAAAAAACGTAGTGAAAAATGTAGTGAAAATGTAGTGAAACGTTAAACAAATTAGCATCTCCGAAGAGGCACAAGGTTAGTTGTAATACAGTAATAGTAAGATCTGGTTGTGTTTTACATTAGTGTTGCATTATAACTCTTTGTTTGTTTACTTGGGCACTGCCGGGTAGTGTTAATTAGCTTGCTAGATTAACGTTAGCTCTACTATGTCTGCTCTACCACAAACATTAATTAGCCAGCTAGTTAAATACACTTGTCGTGCAATGTTGAAGTGGATTTGATTCAATAGACCTTTTAAGCTGGATCGTGACCAAACACTGGCTATTTGATAAATAAGAACTAACTGCTGTGGGACGAACTATTCCTCATTTCAATAATGCTATTATTATGTAGTAACTTACCCTGCTGTTGAGTCCCCTTCGCTTATCGCTACAACCTTTTTTCTTTTCAAGTGCTCCCTCATTACGGTGGCGCTCCGGTGCCATCCCATTTGTTTTACAGAGTATGCATGTAAAACTTTTTAGTTTAATTTAAAGTAAAGTTCTGCCATAATATCCAAGATTTTGATTAGAGAGTTTAAAAAGTTTCCACTTCAAGTGACATAGTGACATAGTGAGGGGCTAAGAGAAGAGACAGGCTGGAGAAAATGACAGAAAGTGTCCAAAGTTTGGAATCAGTTCAAACGTAATGAAAACGAAAACTCAGTGTACAGTCTAATGCAAAATAGATTGAGTATAACAATCATCCACAGCTGATTTGTTGCGCACCAATTTCTCTCACTCTCTCGCTTCACGGAGAAACAGCTGATTAACGATCTAGCATAAAGGTAACAGAGCTGTGTAACATTGTATTCCAATATATAAATGAAAATAGGTTGAGTTTAACTAAGATTTACATATAGGCCTATATACAGAGCAGTCCCAGTTTGAAACTTCTAGTCCTGAAAGTTAAGTTGCACAACTTAAGGTAATGTTTATGCATGTTTAATGTATGCCTTAGTTTGAGATTTTTTTTGCATTTCAGGAAATGTTTTCTTTAAAAACAATGTAATAATGTTGGAAACATGACCAGCACATAGACCGTATATATCACTGGACGTAACATGTGTGACGTCACCCATTGGTTTGTGAAGATCTGATTTGAGTCATCGAATTTGCCGTTACGGCCGCAGATATCCTGTTTGCGGATGTGACGATTTTAGACGAGAGGGAGGAGTAATCTAGCTAGCTAACTGATATTAACTGGAATGCTAACAAAAAACTGTATTAAATCAAAATGCAAAAAAATATGTAACGTTAATTCCCGGAAAAACTGAACTGCCAACTCCTTTGAGTGTCCGAACGCCATAGCCACACCCTAAACGCCCCTTTGTTTTATCACAGATTTTAATATCAACAAGATCCTAATAAAAAATAACATCATTCTGTATTGCAGAAGACTTAAATCTAGCAATTAAGACCATATACTCATTATGAAAATGTTTACTGAGGTAATAACTCAAGTGAGAAGTGTCTCTTATTCTCATAGACTATTACAGAAACTGAGCTCTTTTGCAACCAGACGTATCGCCCCCAGCTGGAATTCAGATAGAATCCAGGTTTAAGGCACTTCCGTATTTGCGTCACTTTGCCAAACCGGATGCTCGCCCTGTGGACGAGCACAACGATTTTGAGGTATTTAGGGGTCTGGATTTTTCTTTTTAACTCCAGTCAAAACATTAACAGAGCCCAACATCCTAAATTAAGTTTCACCAAACATTATGTACCATATATGTAATATGGTACTCCAGTACATCCATATTGGTTCACCTGTTATGGAATTGACATTTACTGTAGTCGACCATGTGTGCTCTGCCCTATAGCTCTAACTATCAGTGCTAATGGATTGATCTTGCTCCCTGCTGCCATCCAGTGGCAATAATAGAGTTTGTATCCAAGATGACATGCTACTGCATCTTTATTTCTCAGTAGGACATGTAAAGATCTTTAAAAACACTACGTTTTTTTGTTTGGTTTTTAATGATTAACTGTAGACTCTGTGAAATTATGCAGCCATTGAAATGAGAGAGATCAAATACTTCGTACATGCAGGGGTTTATTTTGTGCTGTCAGTCACGAGACCAAGAAAAATAAATTAAAATGTATTTTAAGAAAATGTAAGCAGTATGCAGATTACTTTCAGCATCTAGGCCGACTACATATTCGCTAAACCTTTAATAACGGTTTTGATGTTAAATATGCATTGGGACGTGATCATATTAGCTAAAAGTTGCAGAAACATTTGAAATTCCAGGATAAAAGGTACAGGTGCCCTTGACCAAATCTCTTAGGGCCCTTAAAATCCTGGAGGCAGCGCTGCCTCCATCAGTCTGTTCTTAAGTATTGCCTCTCCCGCTCTGAGAAGTGGGATTATGGATAGAGGTTTTAGCAGAGTATAGTCCCCTAGTTCAAAACAATTGCCCTCTCCATGCCAACATGCCTGTGAAGCCTGATATGGCTCTCCTTCCTTCCTTTCTTCCTTCTCTCTCTTTCTTTCCTTCCTTCCTCCATCTTACTCACACAATAATGCCCTCTTCCTCTCTTCATCACTTATTTTGTCCAAACCTTCTCCCCCTCTCCTTTCTTCAGTTCCTCCTTCCCAGTCACTATAACATCCCTTGATTCAGCTCTATCTTTCCCTCCCTGACTCTCCAGCTCTCTTTCTGTCTCTCTCCACCCTCGACAACTCCCCTGTCAGCACTGTTAGAAGGTGATAACGCTGGAAGAGTCCAATAAGGCCAGAAGCAGGAGAGAACGTCGGACCACCCCCGTGTTTCGCTCCTAATGGCGTGCGCCGCCTGCTCACTGCAGAGCAGCTGAGTGATGTGTGGCTCTGACACTTTAACTGGACTGGGAACCTGTCCAAGAGCATACAAGGCTTCCTGGAGGACTGGCTGAACATGGCAGGCAGCTACCTTTACAGACGTGCACAAGAGCTTCAACTGTCGTTTCTCCCTCTGAGCTTCCTCTCTAAGCCATGTTTGAAACCATGGCGATCACAGTACCTCTGGATATCTTACCAGCAACAAAGAACCTTGCACACACTGCTGACTTGTCTTTGAAGATACGCAGAGTCGGTCCTGGTTGGTCCCTGGAAGGGAGACTAGATGCTACTGGAAGTGATGATGGAGGCCAGTAGGGGGCACTCTTCCCTATGGTCTAATAATCAAATTGTTGCCTGGCAAGAGGTGCAGTCTTTCAAACTGTAAATTAAAAGGTTGTTGTGACTATTATTGAATTACATGTAGAATGATCAGGAACTATGCCACAGAAAATCTTACCAACTTAGTTGTTATCCTGCGCTGCTACACTACAGCAATCGAGCATTAGGCGGCACTATTAGATTTTTAACAAATCCTCATTTGAAATAAATGACAGCTGCTTCACTGCTTATGTAGCATAAAGTATAATGGCACCATCCAACCTTAAGAATCAGAGAGGTTCAATTATCGATGGCTGGTTTTCTTGCTCATTCTGTCTCGTTATTGGATATGAGAAAGAAACAAGCTGATTTCATTGGCTGGAGCAGGTCGAACCTCACGCTGAAGCTGACTGCTAAGCAATGCCAATCAACTGTTACAGTGCATGTTGAATCACTTCATAATATGACTATATCCACGCTTAGTGAGGGACAGGTGAGCAGAGTTAGGGTGGCTTATGTCTATGCTTTTTACTTATATTGATCTTTAAAACATCTAAATATTGTGGAACTGTCTAATTAGCTCATATAGTGCCTTGGTAGCAACTTAAGGAGAGAGCCTCTGTATACTGTATGTTTACAGTTGTTTTTATTAATTTCATAGTTTTTTTTTACAGTGTGTTTTGAGACAAGCATTTGCCGATTGACTGAAAGGTTAACACCCCCTGTCAGGGCTAGATGTTGATAAACATATAATGAATGGGGTTCCATAATTTTCACTTATTCCTAAATTGCCATCATAGTAACTACTTAGATAATTAGGAAAATGAAATACACATACAGGTAAAACTAGAAAAGAAACTGCCGGCTTGGTGACTGCCGGGGGGGGGGGTTAGTGGGGAAAAAAACTGACAAAAACAATTGAAAGGAGACAATTTTGATAATAATAATAATTAAAAAAGGTAATAGTTTAATTGTTTGATAACCCATTAAACAAAAAACTAAATGTTAATCACCTATTTATAGTCATCCCTGTTACTCATTTAATTCTACCAAGCCATGATTTCCAGTTTTTAGTGTTTTATGGAAAAATCAGGACATTTCTGTCAACTCACAAGGTTAGCAGCACAGAGCAGCACAGAGCAGCACAGAGCAGCACAGAGCAGCACAGAGCAGCACAGAGCAGCACAGAGCAGCACAGAGCAGCACAGAGCAGCACGAACAGTAACAACAGGTCAGAAATTAGTTTTCTAAGATAATAATAACAACCTGAACAGTGGTAATTCCATTTTCTATTGATAATGTATTAGCTTTGAGCCACAGGCGTAATCATTTTCTATTGATAATGTATTAGCTTTGAGCCACAGGCGTAATCAGACTACCTCAAGGTTACTCTCAAACACAAATCATTTAACACCCAATTTCAGTGAAAGATGTGCTTCCATGTGTACCGGTATATATTGTCTGGAATTTCACTAGAGCCGGATGCCTAATGAATACAAACAGACGTCTGCCTGGTGTTGCTATTGAGCATGATTCTACAGCATCACCTACACCAATATGTTATATGTTATTTCCCAGCTGCTATGTAATTCAGTCCCAAAGACATTTTGGGAACTATTTTGTTTTGCATGTTTACTCCTGTTAAACAGGGTGTTGTATCTTCATGTAAAGTACTTGACACATACAGTTACATACTTAACAGCTTTATTGAGCCAAATAGATTTCCTTTCAAACTCTCGTAGATATCCTGCATTGACTAACCTCACATGTTCTTTCACAAACCAGGGTGCCGGTTTGATTCCCAACTGTGCCAATAATCCTTGTGTCATTGGGCAAGGCACTTTACTCTAACTCTAAGTCACTCTGGATAAGAGCATTCGCTAAATGACTAAAATGTAAATATATTTCCCTAAGGGATTTTAAATTACTAAGGATATTAGTTTGAACTATTGAGATTAGGAATGCACTTGTATATACATCGGCCAGTAATTGGTGTCAGCTGATAAAAAGCCATAACATATCAACAGGCTATAATCCAATTGCTTTACAATGGACAACATTTCTGACAGATTGAGCTTTTATCTGAATAACAAACTAATATGCTGGAGATGTGTTGACAATCTGTGACGTATCAACTCTATTCCTTTGTTTATGCGCTTTCCTGTGGAAAAATTGTGTGGACCAACTTCGAAGAGCTGCATAATGGTAGGGCTGGGGCGGTATGGATTTTTTCTTACCGCGGTTGAAAAGCACGAAAATCCCGCGGTACTGCGGTATACCGCTTTAAATCCCCCCGCACGCGCGCACACGCAAACGCACAAACACAGAGACTTTCGCGCACATTCCAGAGGCTAAGGAAATTGAACATAGCAAGGAAAATGTTTATAAATAATTAAATGCAAAATTAAATATAGACTAGGCTATGGTTTACATCCCAGCTTTCATATTTTTTTGCTAGAAAAAAACGGCATTTGTCAGGTTTAAGGCAGGCCCTGAAAGACATAACAACGTTAACTGCAGCACTGAACACACGTTCTAAGGGAATGTTTTTAGCACAAATGGTCAAATATTTTTAGGCAGAGGGTTTTGCCTGTTGCGTTCTGCTCTTCTACTTCTGTCATTTTACACTGGAGTCTTCATTTCTGTTTCTCTAAGTACTCCAGCTTTTAAACGCCGCCATTCAAACTCCGTTATGAGGACATCAGTAAGAAGCTGTTGGAACCCAGCACTACTTGGGCGGAAAACAACCAGATCATCCGCATACATAAGATGATTTACACAATTTTCTCCAATCAGACACCCTGTTTTACCCATACTCATTCAACAGTTAAATGTTGTTGTATGTGGCGTTACGCTAAAGTCTAGTTACGATGCTGTGTCTTCTGTCACTCGTTTACCACTTCTACCAGTTTCTATGGCCACTTGGCCAGTGAGAATGCAAATAGCAAAACCGGTTTTGGAGGAGAGTAGTTAGTAGAACTATTTTGAATTGGACTGTTCCTATTACTACATTCCTGTAACTTGGTCAGAAAGCGGCTTATTATACCAGCAACACGAACTCGGATTTTCCTTTTCAAAATAATAACGCTCGTAATTCATTAAGATAATTACATTGCATAGGTAGTCGGTCTATGGTCATGTGTTGTTAAAATTAGTCTAATGTATGATAAAACAGACTAGTGAATGTAATCGTGTCACACGAGACACTGAAAAAACAATATATTCAATCAAATTGTATGTAGGCTACAAAATATTTTTTACTGTTTTAATAAAAAGTTATTAAAACATGTTAAATAATTGTTTGCTATCACACGCTCCTATTGTTTCTTTACACACAATACAATTGCATTTGGTTACAATTCACTAGCTTTATAATGAATTAACAATAATTATTGTAATGCCTTAAAATGACCGCTATTATTTAGAAAAACAAAAATCAGAGTTCGCGTTTTGCTGGCATAGTAGTGTTGCCAGGCTATGGTCGGTTCTGAGCACGTGCAATTAAAAACTGAGGTCCTGATTTTGGGGCTCTCATGTGCCTGTATTTTCTTCTTTAGTAAAATGTGTAGCCCCAATTTTTGCTCCATCTTTTGATTTCAACAACGTGCACATGTTTAGGCCACGTGCACATGTGCAGTGATGACGGTAAGGAGCTCAGACCCGCGGTAGGCGTCACATGACCACGGTATTACAGTATTGTGGTAATGCGGTAACCGCCCCAGCCCTACATAATGCTAAATTGTAACATGTTCAATTTAGAGAAGTCAGTTAAGCAAAGCATTTCAACACATTAAGCTTGATACTGAAATTGACTTGATACTGAAAAGAAACTCCCACTGACCAGACTATCAAAATATACTCAAGAGAGTGCAAAAGCGGATAAAATGTTGGTATTGGCCAATTTTGTCATGAATGTTAGCTGCTATAGCAGCAGATAGATTTGTCTGAAATTTTCCCAATAGTTTAATGCTAGCACTGAGTATAAATACAACCCCCTGAAACCGCCCACACCAATGGCTGCACCACAGGGAGCCAATCAGATGGGCTCCTCTCTTTCCTGGCAACGGTATCTATGACACTAGGTATTTATGATACATACTGGCAGTATCCCAGCATGCTTTATGGCCCATTACCCGTGGTGATGGGTGGCAAGGTGACTGACAACAGTAACTTTGCACGGCATTCTGGGAGAGGGAGTCTGTTGTGAGGGCAACAGAAGAGGAGTTTACAAAAACAAACTCTCAAAGGAGATTGGAGGGACTGCCAGCTCAGACAAGCAGATACAGAATGGAGAGAGAGAGAGAGAAAGAGCACAAACAAATTTTCAGAACAAAAACAACAAACGGTGACAATATACCTCCCAATGATCAAAGATAATGTGTACAAATAGCAGGAGAACAGAGCATAACAAAGACAGTGAAGCTATTTCTGTCTGATTTCACATAATATAAATCATAAGTAAATAACCTACTGTTCACACAATGAGAGAAAGTAAAATATAAATAGTGACCAGAGAAAGTGAGGAAGGAAGAGGAAAAGAAAATCAGGATCTCCTCTACCCTAGGTGAGAATCAGTCCACCTTAAACATGACACACCCAGGCTCTGGAGGAGTCACCTTTCCCATCAGGCTGGTACCCTCACCTCCTCTGAGCCTTCACAGAGACAGTGTGCTGCCTGAACACACGGGCAGCAGCAGGACACACGCTCTGATGGAGGGAGGCCAACGCTCCCTCTCCGGCTTCTCTCTCCTGCTTCCTCTATTCCTCCTCCCATTGCTGTCTCCATTTCATTACGTCCGTCTCTTTCCATCGGTCTTACTCACTTTTTATCTTTCTCACCCATTTAGACATGATAATCACCTGCAGAAGTTGAAATGTTAATAATTTCCAACTGATGGCTTAAAAGGTTAAAAGGTGAACACTACGGCAGAACACTAGCCATTCAGTGCCGTCCACGCTGTTGAAGCAGCAATTTGAGAAATTTGCTTCAGAAATCAGCATTAGCGTGTGAGGCATTCCAGCATGTTGTTTAAAGGAAAATCAGTCGCCAGGCCAATTAATCAATCAATCAATCAATTAATCAATCAATAACTAATTTTATATTATTTGCTTTGTTGGACTGCAGTGCACAAAATCCTCTAGAGCAAGATGCTTTATATGTGATGAAATGCTGGTAAATTACTGGCTTGATTAACTTAAGGTTATTTTCCTATTGTGTTGATTATGCTTTTAAACTGAACAAATGTATCTTAATGTAAACAATACCTTGTTGCAAATTTAGATTTCTTATTGTGTTCGTTTTTGGTTTTAGATTTTAATGTATTCTGGTCAGCAGCACTATGAGGCCGAAGACTACACCCTGATCTATGACAATCCAGACCATTTCATAATATGCACTTTATGTAAAAAAATATATAATTGTATGAAAAACGTTATGTTGTTTTGCAACTCTAAAAATGAGGAAGCAAGTTATCTACATGTTCAAATACCATCTTGATAGTCATCAACGGAGGTTATCAACTTGATACTATGATTCAGGGTACAAATTCACACACACACCCAAAATATATTTTGTTTGAGGTGCAAACTAAATATTAGATACATAAAGAAAGAAAGTGATGCCGAAAAATTGGTGTTAGAATATATAAATCTCTTGGAGCCCCTGATAACACGTTGATAATCACCAACTGAATGTGCCAACTTTATAATCGCAAACTGAATGTGCCATCTTTCTAATCACTAACTGAAAGTAGCATCTTGGTAATCACAAACCAAAGGTAACACAATAATAATCACCAACTTGCAGCGTGGGTTCAAATAAATTTCGGACAACACTGAGTGTATAAAGTGACATTTTGAAAGAACTTCGGTATTCAGCACTTTGGATTTGAACACAGAGACTATGGGGTAATACACTAGAATGAAAGTTAACACCATAATTACTTTCTTCAGGAATCCAAGATGGCATAAGATTGCACGATGTGTTTCATGTTTGTACTCAACTTGGTCATAATTTTATTCACTATTATTTGCCTTTGTTTAGTTTTTGCCTGTTCTATATTTAAAGTTTTAAAAGCATTAGTTGGGATTCATGTTATAATCTGTCAAAAACAACAAGCTGCTATCTGACAACTACACCTGCTGAAACGTTATTCCCATGAGTCCCACGGTAACGGTACATGTTGTCTGATACAGGAATTATACCTTGTTTAAAACTGATCAATTCGATACAAAGTAATATAATAAACACATTTTTTTCATTGATTTTCCATTCTGAATTATAATCAGCCTATAAAAAGCTTTTTATATGAACAATGAAATCTAATTTAGACATATATGAAGTTGAAGGTGTGTGATTCTTTGCCTTACCATCCTATAGCCACTGCTAAAGAGCGCTGTGGAGAATACATATGCAGTTTCTGATCTCGTTGGTTGACAACAGTGCAAATCTGCAGCTAATTAGCACACATCAAGGGCATGGAGAGACATTCATTAATAGCTGACACCTTATGGTGAGGGACGTCACAACCTGAACTCCATCTATCCTTTGGGGGGAGAGGGTTTAAAAAAAGATATTTTCAACAAGCAAAATGTTTACAAGATTAGCACTAGCTGAAAA
Source organism: Umbra pygmaea (assembly GCA_016801145.1). NCBI lineage: Eukaryota > Metazoa > Chordata > Actinopteri > Esociformes > Umbridae > Umbra > Umbra pygmaea. The sequence continues at coordinate 11,165 of JACXGM010031500.1, forward strand.
TGTGCATATACATTATACATCCAAAAGTATATGGACACCTCTATGAATGGTGGAGGAGGGAAAATGGTATGGCGCTATTTTTCAGGGTTTAAGCTAGGCCCCTTAGCTCCAGTGAAGTGTCTTTATAATGCTACAGGATACAAAACATTTTAAACAGTTTGGTACTTCCAGCTTTGTGTTAACATTTTGGGGAATGACTGTGCCCATGTGCAGAAAGCGGGGTCTATAAAAACATGATTTGATGTTTTGGTGTTGAGGAACTTGAGTGGCCTGCACAGAGCCCTGACCTCAACCCCACTGAACACCTTTGGGATGAATTAGAACAGCGATTGCGAGCCAGGCCTTCTCTTAAAAAAAGAGAAGCCTCACAAATGCTCTTTTTGCTGAATGGGCATTAATTCCCACAGACACACTCCATAGCCTTCCCAGAACAATAGAGGGTGATATACTGTAGCTGCATAAGGGCAGGGGGTGATAACAGCACAGATTATTGGGTAGAAAGTGGGCAACCAGCAAGGATATTTAATATTTTAATACATATTTTCTTTTCCTATTTTAAATTTAATTAAATGTGTGAAACAAATTTAAAATCATGCAGTTAAGAAAGGCTGTTTGTTTGTCAGGCTGACTAGCTTTTAGCGCATCACAGTATGTACAGTGTACAGCACATCTGTTTAGTTAACTTCTAATGGCTACTTCCAGCAGGATAACATGCCACAAAACCTCACATCATCTGAAACTGGAATCTTGAACATGCCAATGAGTTCACTCTACCCAAATGGCCTTCACAGTCACCAGATCTCAATCCAATCAAGCAGCTTTGGGAACAAAGTCTCTGAGGGTTTTTTCCAGTACCTTGTTGTAACTATTCCACAAAGAATGAAGGCAGTTCTGAAGGTAAAAAGGGGTCCAACCCGATACTAAAAGGTGTAATTAATGCTAGCCAACAGCAATACTGTACACATGATCATTCTATATCACACTGCACATTGATACAATCTGAGTAAATGTTGCACACACGCACACACGCACACACGCACACACGCACACACGCACACACGCACACACGCACACACGCACACACGCACACACTTGTATAAATATTATAGTATTCCGCTTTTTAAATGTACCGTCTTATATACATATTATGCTTGATTTTCTAACCTCCTTCTTATCATATGGTTATTGATAGAGATGGTGCCTTTTGTTTTACTGGGGCACAAGATTTTCACTGTACTGTACATGCAAAAACAACTACAGTCTTCTGTACACGTGACAATAGAACTTGAAACTTGTGTACCTAATGAGGTGACTGGTGTGTGCAATCACACACAATCATCCACCATTGTAATCATTTTGAATCTATTTAATTATTCAATATCTTCCAGGGTTGCATGGGCAGCATAAAAAATAAATCCCTGGAGAATAATATTTTCATCATTAAAAAGTATTCCACTTCACTTCTTTAACATATTTACCATAGACTGTGACCCTAGACTCCATGTACAGTATGACCTGTGAACCTAGACTCCATGTACAGTATGACCTGTGACCCTAGACTCCATGTACAGTATGACCTGTGACCCTAGACTCCATGTACAGTATGACCTGTGACCCTAGACTCCATGTACAGTAAGACCTGTGAACCTAGACTCCATGTACAGTATGACCTGTGACCCTAGACTCCATGTACAGTATGACCTGT
>JACXGM010031501.1:0-12945 GCA_016801145.1 Umbra pygmaea
TAAAAGGTCATGGCATTTCTACCCCATAGTTCCAAAATGGGGGCATATTGTGGCTCATGGGGCACAATATAGTCTATAGGCCCCATAATGTCTATAGCATGGATTTTTCTTTACAATGACAATTTAGGAAGGTTTTTCCATTTTTACATGGTTCGCCATGTTATGGAGGAATCCCCCATTGCTGCTTGCAGCTATATTTTTCAGTTCTTATTATTAATTTTGTACTCAACATAACATTACCATAGACACAACAATGAACATGCTAACTATTATACTACCTTTGTTTTCTCAAAATAGTCTTCATTTTTTTTTTTTTCATAATCAGTAAAAATGCATCTTATTCTGTAGACGTTTAAAAACCTTTTCATAAAACATCTTAGATGCATCAAACATGATGCATATTATTCTATAAATAGGTGGTTTATATCTATTACCTTTCTTTTGGTAACAAAATAATATATTGATTTATTAATAATCAATGAATTATTGAAAACTTATTTTCTATAAATCTTTAACAACTTTGTCATAAATGGTCATAGACAACTCATATGGTTTATAAGGGTGAGGCAATTTACACCCCTGGTACAATTACAAGTGAGTGCTATTTGTACTCCGGTGCACACAGCAATGTGTTTTATTAATACGCCATCTGGTACAAATATCCATGTATGCTATTCTTACCATGGTGCAATTAGATGTGAATGCTATTTGCACCCCTGTGCATTTACTCTGGCATATCGATCACACAATGTAATAAAACAAAAAACTAGTGGGAAAATGTGGAAATCTCCCAACATTTTTTCTTATGACATCATAATACTGCGCTAATGTTCTAATCACATATTTGTGACTGTTCTCCCAGGGGCCCATTAGCAGCTCATCACATGTTTGTGACAGTACTCCTAAACAGGTTAAAGAAGCATTGTAAAACATACAGAATTAATATCTCACACTTGTTCTGATGCTTATCAAAGTGCATGAGTTTATTTACCAGCTGTACAGTAATTTAGTTTTTAACAGTTTAAGAGCTGTATCGCCCTGTATGGGCTAATATTAGGCCAATGCTTGGTCATTTGGTAGCTTGATCAAAGGCAGGCTAGTTGCAATGGTTGTTTTCTGTAAAGGAGCCGACTACAGCTGCGCAGAGACATGCGTTTCTTCCCATAACTAGTCATATAGCAATCACAATATCGAAGCTTGTTATTCATGATATTGTCTTTTCATGAGTTACCACATGCTGAACTCATAAGTTGCTTGGCTTCCACCCATAGAGGGTGCACGTTACAAAATAACCTATTACAGCACCTACTTATTTTACCATAATTTTTATGCCAGAAACATTATAATTTACGGAGTCATGATCTACTTAATATAAGACATTTTCTACATGACTATGTAGATGCTTTCTACTCAAAACTGATCCTTTTGCTGTTGGCTGGCATGTACAATGGGGCAAAAAAGTATTTAGTCAGCCACCAATTGTGTAAGTTCTCCCACTTAAAAAAGATGAGAGAGGCCTGTAATTTTCATCATAGGTACACTTCAACTATGAGAGACAATTGGCCTCATTCATCAAACGTGCGTAGGAACCGTGTAGATCTGAGCGCAGAAATCATCTTACGACGAGACTCACGTGTGATTTACAAAATTTTCGTATAACTCCAATTCCAGCTTACGAATGAGCGGCTGTTGATAAATCACACGGTTGAAAACAATCGTAATTTAAATAACACGCCCACAAATATGCATGGATTAGAGGCCTCGCCCTTGGAATTCACGACATGGATAAGCGAAATCCCGCAAAAAAATTATTTTCTCTGAGATAAAATAAAGATGCTCAGGTGCAGGCCAACCGCTTGGTTTTAATTGGAAACTTAAAACCAGGCGTCGATTGTTCAAGTAAAATGCAGTGTTGACTGAGATTACTGCTATAGTCATTAAATGCGATTAACGAGAACCTGAAGTGTAGTTCAAATAAAATAATTATTTTCACTAAACATTCCACGTTGTATTTTGTAACTAGCTTTTTTACCCAAAATAGCACTTATATATTAGAAGCTCAGGATAAGATCCTGTTTCCTTCGGTGGCTGATGTGGCCTCTGATCTTCATTGAATGGCACTGTTCTCCAGCACAATATTGTGGAGAACCCTGCATGCCATAATTATGTTACAGTCATGCTCTGGTGTGTATAGCAGTCCCCCACCCCGCTTACCCAAGACAGAGCCACCTGCCCTTGAGCAAACCTATACATCACTCTGTGGGTTGTGTGCATGTGTGCGCACTGTTAAACCTGCGTTCCTGCTTGTTTCAGGATTTGCAAGCGGTGTTAGGTACTCAGTCAGGGCATAACCTTTTTCACCGAGAGGAATCAAATCCAACCGTTTCACCAAAGAACTAAATAGAACTATTATAATAATTGTAAGAGGGCGTAACTCACCGAGGAGATGACTCCAGCCTTGCAGTGCGCTCTCATGTAGCGTTGTTCCAATGCTGCAGTTTAGAAAAATATAGAGACGCGCGTTCCACCCGGCCACCGCCTACCATATTCAGAACAAACATCCTGGCATCACATATGATCTGAACGTTGATTGAATGAAAGTTTTTGCGATTGATGAATGCATAATCATTCATGGATGGTGGCTACAGACGCAGTACAATCGCCCAATTCGCCCCAATTGGAAACCCAGCAATCTCATAAAATTGTCTTTTTATCATAGTTCGAATATACCAGAAAGGGACTTCATAGCCGCCAAAACTGCTGGCATACAACAACTATTGTAGGCTGTGATATACCAGACCTGTCCCTCATCTCCCGCATTAAGGTCCTCCAGATCTGCCATCGCTTCGACTACAGGACTGCCAAAGCGTTTAATTAAATAACATATATAAATATATATTATTTGATTGAAATTGTTGTTTGCCTCATTTCTGCCCTCATGTTCTAGGCCACCCCGAAGTGAAAGGGAAAATATAAACCACTTAATAGCAATGTGCTGTATATAAATAATTCGTAATTCTGAAATGTAATTTGCAATATGGGGTAGTTGCGATGCAGACACATTCATAAATGATTGCTGGTTCAACAATTCACTGAACCGGGTGGTTATACCATGAACAGCGCTAGTCTCACTAGAGAATTTGCATACACGAAGTCAGACCAGATGTGAGATTTTATCGCAGCCTACGATCACGTTCAAATTGATAAATCCCTTGCCTTGCGTAGGAATCGGCGTACGCCCGTCGTACACCTGATAGGTCGTACGCACGTTTCATAAATGAGGGCCAATATGAGAAAAAAATTCCAGAAAATCACATTGTAGGATTTATTGGTAAATTATGGTGGAATTTAAAAGTTTGTACAAGTAGCTGACCTACTTTCTTTTGGTGATCAGTCTTTACTGATAAATTATTGATCAATGAAACAAATGCATTATATTCTGTAAGTTTTCAATCATTTTGTAGAAATGATAATAAACACAAATCGTCATGAATTTTAATCCATTACAAGCTGTCCTACTTGCAAAACTTATGCCTTGGTGACAAAATAGTTATTGATTTAATAATAATCAATAAATCAATGAAAACACATTATGTTTCTGTCAGCACTAGAGGGCATGGGACTCCCTCTACTGGCGCTCACAGGATCCAGCGCTCGGCGTCCCCCGTCTACTGACACCACTGATCCACTCCCTGCTCTCCTCCACTCCCCACAGCTGCCGATTGTTGGGCAATCAGGCCCGTTGTATATGTTCCCGTTTCCTGTTTACGGTTGTGGGTTATTGTTAGCACACTACGACATTGTTTTGGAGTACATTCTATTTCTGCTTTTCCTGTGCGTAACAGGTCTTTTATTTTGAACCTAAGTGTATATCTATATCTATATATATATATATATATATATATATAAGGACGTAGTTCCCTGTTAGTAACGGGACTTGCTCTATGTTCATGAGTTGTGTTTTGCTAGCGTCGTGCTCCGTTGCTTCTAATAAACAAGAGACAAACCTGCTTCTGACTCATTCCCCCCATAGTCGTGAGAGTTTCATTAATCTTCAATATCATTGTCAAAAATGATCACAGACACATCCTGCAAGGGGTTGCAAACATGACAAGGTTGGAAATATGACCACATCTCTCCGATTCTCAAATCTTTACACTGGCTGCCAATTCGACAGAGAATAGATTATAAAATTTTACTCCTCGTTTTTAAATCTCTAAATAACTTAGGCCCGGTCTATCTCTCTGAACTGCTTCATCCTTACACTCCGTCCCGAAGCTTAAGGTCTCTTGATCAGGCTTTGTTGGTAGTCCCTTGCGCTAGACTCAAGCGTAGAGGTGAGCGTGCATTTGCAGTAGCAGGGCCTCGTCTCTGGAACTCCCCTACAGATTAGAACGGCCCCTACCTTGTCTGTCTTCAAGTCCTTATTAAAAACCCACCTGTTCACACTAGCATACTAACCTCCATTTCTGGCTTTTCCTTACCTTTCTGTTTTAGCCTACGTCTTATACTGCTTTTATTCTTTTATTTTTGTTACTGTGTGTTGTGACACAGGTGTTTTATTACTTTCTTTTTTTAGTCTTAACACTTCTGTAAAGCACTTTGGTCAGCCTAGTGGCTGTTGTAAATGTGCTATAGAAATAAAATGAACTTGAACTTGAACAAGGTTTAAAGGGGAATTAGATAAGACAACCTATGGGGAAAATGGGGGAATGTCCCCCCATGAAAACATTGATTAGGTCTTTAATGATCATCCTCTGACTGAGTGCCACTATGTGGATTAGATGTTTCAAGAATATTACTGAAAACAAATGCAATCATGAATAAAAAAAGACAGTACAGGTGTGTAGCAGCCAGTACACCAACCTCCTGCACTGTATATGTCCAGCATACAACTATGTGCATTGGTAACCGGCACTGCTTACCATGTAGAATTAGACAACTAATTGTGCTTTGGGTACCCGCTGATTGGCTTTCCGTACAAGGCAGTGTTGCAGTCAGTCAGTGGACTCTTAATGGTACAACAGCAAAACTTGTTAAGCATCTTAGGGCTCATGCCAATGCAAAAGCATTGAATCTTCTTGAACGCTAATGTGCTTTCTGCCTGATTGTGTGTGGACAATGACAGTTCCTTGTTACATCAATTTAACTAGTAGAAAGATATAAAAAGTGGGAAATATCAGTCAATAAAATAGTTAACATTCAAATCCAGGGAAAACCTTTGCTAGTTGGAAAAATAAGTAATCATAATGGGTGCTGTCTAAGTGTGCAATGCAGTCAGGGATGCACCGATACCACTTTTTCATTGCCAATACTGATCCGAGTACTGAACTTTGTGTACCAATCCGATACCGAGTACCAATCTGATACCAGTGTTTTAATGTTACATAATGTAAAACTTGTGTCGACCCATTGTGCTGTCAGACTTAATAGAGACATGGGACACGTGTTTGAACTCCGAATGTCTGTAGTGAATCTAATTGCAGTTACATCTTTCAGCAAAACCAAAAGGTTTTTTACTCTACTGTTCAGGAGTGCTGTTTTAGACACATTGCATCAGATAGGCTGTTGGATACCCACATTTTACCAGCCAACATATGGTTCATCCAAAATTGTTTCACATTTGAGAGGTGCAAACCTTTTCTAACATCTAACTTATTGCACAATATTGGTTGAATCAACTTTTAATTTTACTTTTGTAAATTTAATTTAGAATAATCTGTTTAGGAAACATGTCTGAGATTAATAATGAAATAATATGAGCACTGGCTAAATTAGATCCCATCAAATCTACAAGTAGATGTTTCTTCAGCAATGCTACCAAAAACAATACAACTAAAAATATTAGTAATTAACCATATCCTAGCAAAGAAAATTGTTGATTAACAACAGATTCTAATTCAATTAAGTTTGTCCTTGAGAACAGGGCCGGTACAAGGTTTATTGGTGCCCTTAGGCGAAAGACCTGTGAGCCCCCCCCTTGATAAACACTAATTTGATTTCTAAAGTCATACAAACCCTTTAGATTTAATTTTTTATATTCTTTCTTGGCATGCCATTTTTTGCTGTATGGTCAATATTTTTTAAATTCACATTGCCTTGGGCAGCATCAGACACATTGCCTCGGGCAGTTTCATCTGTACTATTTTTCCCATACCAAACAAATTTATTCAGTGAGTTTAAACTATGACTTGCTAACTGGATCCATAACCGAATCAATTGAGCTGCTGTAGCTAATATAGCCTAAGCTAGCTCACTAGCAAGCATAGCTACAAATATAGGCAGCTAAATGGATAATTTAGTAATTTTGTTTGCTATGAATACAACCATTCTTGTTAGTGTCATTGTACAACTGATTTGACATAATTTTGTGTCCATGAAATTTGCACAGATTTGTACTCTCACAATCTCAATCAGCCTTGTCAATTCTGGTTAAGGGAGTTTTGGATGTTGCTAAGGAGATCACTGTGACTGACAGGTGCATCCACTGGTCTCAGTCAGCGTTTGAGTTCAGGAAAAGGGCCATATTCAGGAAAAGGGTTGTATTCAACAGACCAAACGGGTTGAAATTGAGAGGCACTATTTGAACACATTCAATATTGAGAAATGTATGCTATCTTTTACCATTGCATAACATCTTTCTACGTTGTTATTATTAAGCAAAATACGTGCATCCGATACTGGGCTACATTGAATGCGATGGGGTGACACCACAACACTTTGAAAAACATACTGGGACAAATGACAACTCGCCACGTCTCCTGGCAGCTCATTATAAATATACATTACTATATATTTGAAATAATTATCTATCTTATAGTAATAAATAATAATTAGATCAGTTACAGTTTTTTTATTTTAGCTGGTAAATTTTATTATTTTTCATAATCGAACTCTACAGCATCTTAGGTCTGTCGACTGTTGTACTGCCCCCCAGCTTCTGGCTGGTTGCCTAGTTTGCCTACGGTCTCTCCGGCCCTGCTTGAGAAGTTGAACAGACTCGCGTTACATTTGTGTGTATTTGCACGTGTAAGCTTCTCCGGTTAATCAGAATCCAATCATAAACGCAGACTCAACCATCACCCCTGCCCTTGTTTTTACTGATAGCCCAATCATACAATGAGCACTTAGTTTTCCGCTACGTGTACTTGACTTGGTACATTTTCAAATTTCTCAGATCACAGATAATATTATCTTATCATATTCGCATCATTCTTCATTTTTTTCTAAAGCGTTTTGTCCACGATATTCTCTACATTCACTTTATCTAGTCTTCTGGTGCTGACCCAGCAGAAGGGCTCTTTATTATACATTACAGTACAGTACAGTACAGTAGAAAATGTCTATGACACCGCAGGCTGGATTTCTCACTGACTAGCTCCGCTTTATATATACACCTCGACATATGTGTCGTTTTTATCAAATCCAAGACATGAAATGCTTGAAGTAATGAACAATAAAACGTATTATAGGGTTTACAATCCACTCGCCACTGTGTCTGGTAGACTAGGCTAATGACGGTACCAATGTCAAAAAGAACCTGCATTTTACACCCTGGTTGGAAAGCAAGAACAATGAATAATAACTTTTCTGTCTTTTTTTACCTTTGATGCTGTCAGTTGGTAGTTTTTCATGTTAAAATCAACTATTGCTGTAGTTATTAGCTACTGTAGCTAGCATACACTAGTTTCTGTTTGTAAACTAAATTTAAAGTAAGTGTACGATAGATGTGAAATACATAATCAGACAGCACTTCTCTAACAATATACCCATCTAAAATTATCTTACTCATGTGACATCCTTCACTTCTCTGAGTGGATTTAATCCAAGATACTAATATATAAGATGCTCCACCTCATATTCAGTCACATATATTTCTAATGATGCACTCTAATAAATGTGTTGTACTAACAGAAGAATGTGGGAAGTCTCCTTAGAAAAATGCAGTTATACAGCTATATTGCGCTGATTGGATTTCATTAGAAAAATGTTTATAGATATAGATTTTTTTATGATTACTGAGGTAATGTGTCATCACTTCTGTACCATTCATCCCAGAAATTATTGCTTTATACCTTTGGACAGAGAAAGTTCTGCTGGGAATAATGAGGCATTAATCTGCTGGGAATAATGAGGAGATTTCACGTCTCAAATGTGGGTACTAAAAACATTACAGGCAGGAAACCGGAAGTTAAAATGTCAAACTAACATTTCTGCAAGAAGGTAGATCATCACACTGCAGTAAACCAAATATTTCTTAAAAAACGTATAGGGAAATAGTGAAAATATATACATACATTGTTTAATTTATTTTTATGTCCCCCAAACTTTGTCACACTTGTTTCTCACGACCTGTCTCTACAGTGGGGCAAAAATGTATTTAATCAGCTACCAATTGTGCAAGTTCTCCCACTTAAAAAGATGAGTGAGGCCTGTACTTTTCATCATAGGTACACTTCAACTATGAGCGACAAAATGAGAAAAAAAATAGAGAAATTCACATTGTAGGATTTATTAACAAATTTATTGGTAAATTATGGTGGAAAATAAGTATCTCTCAAAATTTCAAGTTCAAGTGCATTTTATTTGTATAGCACGTTTACCACAGCCACTAGGCTGACCAAAGTGCTTTACAGAAAAGTAATACATCTAAAAAGTAATAAAAAATATCTATATCATAACAAACAGTAACAGAAATGAAAGGCAGCCTAAGGACAGGAGTAGCAGGACATAATCAGAATCAAGTAACTGTAAAAAACTGAAGTATCAAAGCAGTATCAAATGCTAGGCTAAAAATAAAAAGGTAAAATCAGCCAGAAATGGAGGTTAGTATGCTAATGAGAACAGGTGGGTTTTTAATAAAGACTTGAATACAGAAAAGGTAGGGGCCATTCTCATCTCTAGGGGCATGGGAAAGAAGAACATTTGGGCTAACCATGCTTTGACCTCTTCTAGGCATAGCAGAAAAGAGTTTAGCGCTGCAGGGTTGTTTCTCTTAATATGAATGTAAATTTGGGTGTCGTCTGCATAAAAATGCAAAGAAACACCATGTTTCCTTAGGATGGAGCCCAGAGGTAGCATGTAGAGAGAAAATAAAGAAGGGGCCAAGATGGAGCCCTGCGGAAGCCCACAGGTGAGGGGTACCATGGAGCTGGAGAAGTTGCCCATCTTTACTGAACCTACTGTCAGACAGGTATGACTGAAACCATGTCAGAACCGATGCCCTTAGACCCACCCAGGACTCTAGTCTAGCTAGGAGAGTAGGGTGGTCAATGGTATCGAAAGCTGCAGAGAAATCTAGGAGAACAAGAACAATGGTGTCTCTGGAATCAGTAGAGATAAATATCATTTAGCACTCTCAGGAGGGTGGACTCAGTGCTGTGAGCAGACCTAAAACCAGATTGAAAGACCTCAAAAACACAATTTTTTGAAAGACAAAATGTTGGAGTTGATCTAACACAAAAGGTTGGGGTTTGACAGGTGTCTGCGTGTCTACATGATCTTGAAACAAACAGTAGTGATTAAATTCAGAGAAGTCAAAGAAATGGTGTTAGATTTTTTTTCTGTAGGCTACACAGGTAATTGTGTGTGGGCAGACAAACCTGAGTAGTTCACTATGATAGGAATAGTGTGACATTTTGGACATGGAATTATGGTAAAGGTAGTAGGCATGAGGTTACTAACGGTTAAGGTTAGATATGATGTTAGTGAGGTTAAGGTTAGTGTTAAGATGACAAACTGACAATCGCCTGTCTGCATCACACATCAATGTAGAACAAAACGCACACAATGTGTCAGTCTGGATTTGATCTCGCAAACGCTGGCATGAAAGTCGCAGATTTATACGCCCGTCCACCATCCCCGACCTCTAGGTCATGATCTTCATATGTTCATATTTTACATTATTAGTGTTAGATTTTGTTCCCTACGAATGTAATTGACCCTCTCATACGTTCATATTTCACATATTTCGGTTTTACAAAATGGTTCGCTCATAACGTATTTCATGTGATTTTGGGCTCTGTGACAGAAGTCTGACCTGTGGTGCTTCATCTCCTGAGATCAACCTGACCTCAGCTGGTTTAGGGATCATGTAGGTGGTGAGCTAGGCAACCAGGTACACATGCTTCTGGTCCTGCCATGGGGACACGCCGGCCTGGTGCACAAACGCCAAAGCATACAGCGTCCCATTGTTTCTGGTCTTTTTTGGGAGTGACACATTTACTGTCCTTTATGGAAAGATGTAAATGGGTGAATGCTGAAAGGTGGTGTAATGTTTTACATGCAGATCTGGTTGGTATCTCTGGTCTGTTTGTGTAAAGGATTTACTTTGAATATGAGCAAGTTGTCTATCTGCGGCTGCTTGATTTTAACAGGAAGTTTAGTCCACCTGCAAGTACCCAGAGATCATTATCTCTAACATATTGTTTACATAGATGAGTATCTAGTGCAGGGGTATTCAACTCTAACCCTACGGGGTCCAGAGCCTGCTGGTTTTCTGTTCTACCTCAATATTAATTGGACTCACCTGGTGTCCTAGGTCTAAATAGGTGTCCCAGGTCTAAATAAGAGTGGATCTGGCTTCGAGGTCCACAGTTGAATACCCCTGATCTAGTGTATTACAACTGATTGACCTATATAGTGTACACTCATATTTTGCCACAAAATGTTCACCTTTCAAATTTGAATTTCCACATCGAAATCTTCCTCCTTGTGAACGAGGGTGTGTCCACCATCAGCGTTTGGTCGCGAGGCAGTGTAGATACTCAACTGGTTATGGAGAACACATGCAATGTACCCAAATCAATTAACAGCAAGATGAACATTGCAAACCCGATCCTTTACCGAGGCTTGTCTTCCAACTAGCTTACAATGATGCATACCAACCTGGAGTCATGGATTTCCTGCCAAATAAAGTTTGATGCAGTTTTCGACTTTTGGGTTGTCACATGGCTTGGTGTACACCAGCGATACTCATTCCTGCTCCTGCGAGCCAACATTTTTTTTCTAAACCAAATTTAGCACAGGTGACGCTACTCATTACCATGATGAAACATTAACTCAGGGTAGTCGCAACTGGGGTTGGATGGAAAACTTACGGAATAGCGGCTTGCGGGAGCTGGGGAGCTGGAGTGAGTATTGCTGCTCTATACTAATTCTATGGGAATAGCAGCAATACTCTTCTTCTCTCTCTACTGACAAGCATATACAATTCATTCTACTTAACTAGAAAGATATAAGAAGTGGGAAAAATCCACATCATTCAATAAAATAACACATTCAAATCCACTAAACATAATGGGTGCTATCCAGTGGCGGGCCGTGCATTTTACACCTAGGCCTGCACTCTTCCCAAAATGAAAACGCATTATAAAAACCTCACAATGACATTCTAGGGCTATAGGTTATTGCCATTCGGCATATAATGCACCCCATATTCATCATGAAGATAAGTTTATTCCACTCGATAAAGGGTATTTAACACAAGGCTTAAATTTAAGGCTAGGGATGGGCCGATACCACTTTTTATGGAACGAGTACAAGTACAGAGTGTAAAGTTCCTCTTCCCTGGGTACTACAGCTTCCATATTCTTGGCCACTCAGAACTACATTTCCCATAACCCGGACTCAATTATCCAAATTCAGTACACCTGCTCTCACTCACTCAGTATATAAGACACACACACCTCCTCTGTGCCTTCTTAACGTTAGTATGTCAGAACTCAGAAATACCACTATTTTGTTCACCCAGAAGTTTTGCAAACTACCGACATTTGTCTTTCCTCGCTGAAGGTGGCTTTCTGGGGCTAGGTCCGGGGCGTTGCTCATGCCGTTTTCTAAAGTTGCAGTATGCATCGAATTGCATCCTTCATTCTTTCCTGTACTTAAATTTACTGGTTGCGGTATCGGCCCATCCCTAGTTAAGGCCCTGCTAGTAAAAATATATGAAAAATCCATCAAACTCACCAAAGATGCTCATTATTTGAAAACGAAGTCGTTTCTCTTTTAAAAAGACTTCTATGACGCGGTTGTACAGCACATTAACAGCCTTAAGTTCCAATAAAATATCTTGCCCAGTGCTATATTCGCCACCAAAGCAACTTCTTAACCTCCATCTGCCATTCTGCTAAAAGTAAAAAATCTAACAATCTAAAAATTGAAAGTTTAAAGAAATCGGAGAAGGGAGAGCTAAGCTAGTTGTTGTTCGGATGGCGAACGTTTTTTTAAACTTTTTTTGCAGAACTTTATTGAACTACCCCTCCTATCAGCAACAGAAACGATGCTGACGTAAGGCTAGGCCGGCAGAAATGCTTTACTTGGTCAAAGAACACACCCAACATGGTAAAGTCGAAATCTGATTGGTTAAAAATATGACAATCAACAACATGGTCCTGATGGGCTTCAACAGCAGACGGCATTCACTCGGATTTCTGAATGCCCTAGTCTACCCGGAGACAACACAGATGAAAAAATCTTATTGGATAAAAGCTTTCATTTCTATGAGCTGCGCTAAAAGCAAGGCAACTGAAAAGAACGTACTGTAGCAATGAAATCACCATATAGACTAATTTAAATGAACTTTGTAAAATATATATCAGTGGTTTTCAAACTTTTTATTCAGGGACCCACATTTTCAAACTGACAAATGATCGCGACCCAAATGACAAAAAAATGGTGTTGGCAAATGTAGGCTATAGTTTTTATATAATTATTATGTATTTGTATGAATATTAACACAATACATGAGTTCTTATTGTTATCGGTAATAACACCACAACAATCACTTACTCAATATTGACAGAATTAACATCACAGACCTGCATAATAGAAACATATATTATAATCACCAAAATAACCTAGATCAGTTTTCGTTTAACAGGTATTAAACTACTCATATTAATTTACTCAAATCATGGTGCTAATGTGACGGGTGCGCCTGCTTCA
>JACXGM010031502.1:0-12944 GCA_016801145.1 Umbra pygmaea
CTTCCCTCGTTTCTTCTTCCTGCGACGCCTGCGTGTGAGTAAACAGGTCGTCGACGGCGGGATATTCCAGTTGCAGCAATTACTCCGGTAAGTGGAAAAAAAGTCTGTATCCAGTGAATTACGTATATCCAAAAGTGCTAGTCGGTCATACTGTATGAGCGACAGTGCAGGAGGTGCAGAAATAAAAACTAAAAAAAACGGTAATAAGCCAAAATCTGCATAGAGTGAACAGAGCCATCGTCCATGCGACCATTCTCTACGGCGCACGAAAGGTTTTAATTAATGAAAAGAGGAAGCGTACTCCTGTTCAGGAACTCCTTTTACTTAGGAATAACTTAGATTATCTTATAGAGACCAATTCAAAAGCATTAATACAACATTCTTACCTCTGTGACCTCCTCAAACCGTTGTCTCTTCATTCAGAAAATGGGTTGAAGATCCCCTCTTAGGAGTGCTTTGGCATCGTCCGTCCAGTGGGTAAACCTCCTACCATGCCTTTAACATAAACATATTCTTTTTTGAAAGCAGCGTCGTTTTATCACAAACCTTGTTGATAGTTGTGATCCTTTACTCAATGCAATTTACGACGCTAACTTCATTACTTTATCATACCCTTCAAGGTCAAAGTTTTCCAGAAGCAACACACACCACCATTTCCGTAAAGACTGCATGTCCAGCTGAATAAAAGAGTTAAATGATCTCAAAATGGTATATTATAGTCAGTTTCTATTGGAATGTAAAATGTTAATTGATAAAATCACTTACACCTGTAAAATCAAAAGGCGCATCCAGAACTATGTACAGGGCATACTGTAAAGAAATATCATTTTTAATAATAATTCTAACTCTTTACATACTTGTACATGAATGAAAAAAAGACAAATATATTATAATTATGTATGTTACCATCAAAATGAAGATCCCACAGTCATTCCCGAATGTTTGTTGTGGGAGATCCTGGAAAGACACAAAGTTGCATAATTTAAAGGACCCAAACATTAGTGGAGCTGCTGCTGGAAAACATTCTGTAGTTTTACCTTTACGTCAGCACCAGTCTTAACTGTCCACAGTCCAGGATTTATAGTCTGAGCAAGGTCACTAGGGATCAACAGAGCAAAAATGTACACTATGTTTAGATTTTAAAGTATTACAAGTGTTATACTAGGATGTCGGCAAGAGTAACATGCACAAACATAAGGTCAAAAGAACGTCACCTCTTACATGCACATTACACACAATACAGACAAGGCCATAGGAACACAGCCCATTTAATTTACCTCCAAACATGAACAGGTCATAGGAACGTGACCGGAAACATGGATCATGCAATTTAGTTAATTTTCTTTAACCTCAGAGTAATATATCTGCTTTCACCAAATCCAACAGATAGTAATCTCTGTGCATAAAATGGGTCAAGAAAGAGAATCTCTCTTTGGGCTGGCTTCAAAACCTATAAGGAATATAAATCTGGATATTCAATGAACAAGCAACAAGTCTACTTGTTCTCTATCCAATAATTATGTTACTCAAGGCACAGGATGTGAATGCATTATTGGTTGTGTAATCAAACAAACTTACAAATATACTTCAGGAAATGTATTAATGCAACACACTGTGATCTATATATAAAACTTACACACAACATGAAATCCTGGGGTCCATACTGGGACTATCAGTGCATCTCTGTACCGAGCATCAGTCTAATGCATAAAACATTTTTTTATTGGAGTGTGGCCATTACATACATTGAAAAGTAGGTGTACTTACCGGGAGAAAGCAGTGAGGGTCAACATTAGATGGCGGAAACCATGTTGGGACAACATATAAGTCTGCTATTAAAATGTTCCTCCCCTCTAGAATGTTTTAGAAATAGTGTAAACACACCAAAAAATTACTGGAAATGAAGATATATTTACATACCTTTGATAGTGTGATTTTGTCAATGAGCTGGAAGCAGCCATTTCCAACCTTTAGAAAAAAAAATTGATAATTAATTGATAATGAACAAAATGCATCGTTATAAGGTATGGTTATGTGAGCACAAAGAAATATGCCCACCATTAATAACATTGGTATGCCCTGTCTCTCTTGACATTAATGTATTTGACTGAATATATAAAATTGCTACTCACTGTTGACTCCATCTGTCTGGACAAACCTAGGTTCAAGAAGTCATACCGTGTCAGACAAGCTTTGGCTGTTCTGACAATTATCTCATTGTCTGGCTTTTTTATGTCCAAGACGTAGTGAAGCTGAAGAAAACAAATTAACATGCTTATAAATGTCTGATTAAATACCAGCAACACATGGTATACAAAGTCTATTACATTATCTTAATGACAACATTGATTATGTAAAATATTTTCATACTAATTGTTCCTGGATGGGGGACTGCCAAGTGTCCAAGAAGTTCTGCAGGCTTGAATGTTGTCACACTTTGTCAAAGCTTCACAATGAAATCCACACTGGTCCTTGTCTGTTAATGTGAAATACAATAAGACAGACAGGGCCATACAGCGGCACATATGTGGTCAAGCCATGGACCGTACAACAGACAAAGATCAAATACAGATATTATTGGCAATATTACTTTGGGGTAATACATTGTCTTACCCCTATCAGCTTGTGCTCTGGGTGACAGTGGTTCTACTTCAGAAGATAGTTCCTCAGACAAGGCATCCATTTGTTGTGCCTTGGTTTCTTTTACTCCAGGGTGTAAAGCTTGTGTATGTAAAAAAACAGAAAATCAGCCCAATGAAATTACATTTTCCCTTTTAGAGGGCTTTTCAATATAATTATTATTATGTACTTAAGACTTACCTAATACTGCTTCTCCAACATCATTGAGAGTGATGTGTCTGATTCGCTGTCTTCTAAGACCCCTCTGTAACTGCAGATCCAGGAGATGTTTGTTTGTGTCTGTATTCCTCGTGTGAAGGATGTTTCTCATCATGAAGACATGTGTTGATGATGCCATGTTGTTCAAAAAGTAGTTGTTTTTGCGCATGCTTGAAAACAACTGCTCAGCTACCTGGCTATTCAGCCAACCCTGGAGTTCTGGGACAAGGTTGATCCTTCTCAGTATGTCCCGTGGATCTTTTGTGTTCGCCTCGTGGAACTTATCATACAGAACGTAGTGACTGGAGGATCCAGTGATGGGATGTCCATTGTGGTCTGGTTGTACACTCTTCTCAAGTAGCCATGGGAGGGGCACCTGAAGATTCCCTTTTTGGGCTGCTGTTATATTTTCAGATGTTGTTTCTGCCAGTCTACCTTCGTGTGGCTGGAACGGCATCACTTTTGGGAAGCGCAAATTGGCATGTGTGGCCAAACCACGTGCAAAATCATAAACAGAAACATTTGGCAAATGCTTCCACGAGAGAAGTATGTCTGCAAAATCCCTTGGAGACTCTGACCTCAGATTAAACTTGATGCTGTACACAATGCCATGGGTGCATGCAATTACAGACCATCCACCTGAAGAGAATGTTTGGACACAATAAATTACTTTTCTTTGAACAATATTCATGAAGGAAAGTTATTAGCGATGTTTTATCCTTACCGGAGGCACCCCATATTTTCTGGAAAACTTTGTCATATGTCTGTCTGTTTTCCATCTCCTGCTGTAGCCTAACAATTAGATAATTACGGGATCCCTTGTTGTCCAAGTTGCATGCTTTGCAGAGTTTGCGTACAGTGCCAACCTTAAAAAAAGGAAGCCATTATTGTCTCACCCATGAGAAATCAGCATAGAGTTATCATATAACGCAATGCAATGCTATGTACCTTTTGTTTCAATAATTCATCAACAAGACGCTCCTCTGTCACTGTGAACATTTCAGCCTCAGTAGTTGATGTAGCAAATGTGCATTTCTCATATTCTGTGTTGAGCTCATTCACACCACTCCGTGTATGTTTGCCTATCCATGGAGCCCAGTTAACATAACGTGTATGTTTGCCTATCCATGGAGCCCAGTTAACATAACTTGTATGTTTGCCTATCCATGGAGCCCAGTTAACATAACGTGTATGTTTGCCTATCCATGGAGCCCAGTTAACATAACTTGGGTGGACAGCTAATGGATTCTTTGCTCTGCCTAAAGCAAAGCCAAACAATGTTCTTTAACAATTAAAAACCATTTAAGTGAATTTCACTGGCAAATTTTATATACACATCTTTATTTACTGGAGACAAATCCACGAGAAATCATCTCAACATTGATGCCGTCCCAGAAATGTTCAATATTGTGCTCACCACTGAACTCCTCAGGAGGTGGTCTGAGGTCACTCACTGCCAGAGAAATAATGTTTTGCAAAGGTGTTAGGTTGTCATTAACTGTACTGCACATGGCCAACACCAGAGGAACTAACAGGGCCAGTTCTAGTTAGGGGCAAATAAACATGGACCCAGTACCTATCTATGAAATTAATTAACAATGATTATTGTAATGAATTATGAACACTATTAGTTTATAAAGAAAAATCAAAGTTTGTGTAGCCGGCATAATATAGTGTTGCCAGGTGAACAGTGTTTTGCCCCAGATAGACCCGGCCCTGGGAAATAGATTTATAAAGGTGACTTACCAGGCATGCTGAACACTCCCTTCTTGTGGAGGTCCATGATGACCACTGGTGGATAATATCCACAACTTACACATGAATATGTGTAATCATGACTGGTCAGGGCTTCAAAGTGACAATACGCATGAAGAATGCTGTCGCTGGATGGAAACTTAACCTGACGTAATCCCTCCAGTGAGTTCACAGTCCTTGAAATTGAAGTGTGATTCTGAAAGTGAGAGAGAATAGACAAAAGCTAATTAATACTGTACATTTTAAATAGCAGTGTAACAATAACTTTAAAATACAAAGACAATGACATGACATTAAAGGTTACTGATGTCAATATCAATTAGCTAGATACCTGTAATGTATGTCTGAAGTACAGGCAAAGTTCAAGCGTCAGAACGATGTGGTCATCAAAGTTGTGTAGTCCTTCCTGCCATTCTTGATAACGGTATACGATCTGACACTTTGTGCAAGACCTGAAGTATGTTGACACATCTAAAAAGTACAATATAACCAAATGATGTATGATCTTATTAATATCTATATATATATTAATATACTGTATATTAACACAACTTTAAAACACTAACCCTCAACAACACCATGTAGGCCAACAATCCTGGCTTTCTTGGTAATTAAGGTAGGCTTTCCAAGGTCAGGATGTTCCGAACAAAATGTGCATGTCGTCTCTGTTGGGAATAGTTCTGTGGGGTAGGTGGCTTGTGATTTGGGGTTGGTTAATTCTGGTGGAAGGTCAGCTGGAACTTTTTTTTCAGTGTAAATGTATCGCACAACACGTTCCAGTTCATTAGTTGGAGGGTACAGGGTATTGCTTATGGGTTCATGCAATCTCTCTGTTACTTTTGTTTTGAATAAGTCTCTGTGAGTTTGAAACAGGTGCCATTTTGCTATATGTTTGTGAGGGCATGACCTTCTTGGCCTGGCACAGGGACAATGCCAAGTGTTAGCAATTGAGTTGTAGGTCACTATAATTCTGCCAAGACGACTGCTATATTTCTTTTCAGGTTCACTGATGGAGAGACAAATGTTTTTGGAGGATTCACTCAATACCACTTCCACACACAAGGGAACATGAGCAGTTTGGGCAGCTTTTTGTCTTTTAAGGCAGACAGTTTTCTTAGCCTCACCAAATAACTTGCAGCGAACCATTTCATCAAGTACACTCTTCTGAAGGAAGTGTTCAGCAGAAGTACTACTGCAATAGTCCGGTGAACGGATATGTTCACAAAGGCTGAAACTCAACCCACTCCTATGTGCTAAGAGTTGGAACTGATGGCACTCTTCTAGTTCACAAACCACGCTGTGTCTTCTGCCCCATGTTTTCCGCTGCACATGTACAGGCACAGAAAACCCATGTCTTGCCTTCTAAACCACATGTATACCATTTGTGGCATCGACACAAACATTTTCTAAATGGCAGGCCCTAGTTATGTCTCCTTCCACATTTGAATGCCTCCTGGAAATATGTGCAGGCAAGTTATTTTTCAGAACAATTGCTGTGCAATGAGGACATTGACTTTTCTGCTGACTATGTAAAATAAAAACTTCTTCTTCCACCAGAGAAAGGCTGGTTGCAGCAGGAGCTTGAAGGGGCAGTGGGCAGGGGGCTTCAGTTGTAACAGGAAGTGACAATGTGGCATCTGAAGTTGAACAAACTGGTGAAAAATCTAAGGTACACTGTTTAGTCTTTGGTGTGCCTTGGCATGAGCGCAGGTGGTCATTGAAACGGTACCGTTTCAATACTGTGTTGTGACATAAAGGGCAATGATAGTGGCCATCTGGTCTGCATTCTAAGTTGCAACGGCATATCAAATATTCTGCAAGAAGAAACAAAAACATTTTTTAAACATTACATAGTCATTCTTTAACAAACATGAAATAAGTTTGATGACATTAACCAATATCATGGTCATTTTATATATACTGTATATAACCATATCAAAGTTTGGTAACACTTTTTTTTTAGAGTCCATCTCTAGATGCTCTACATATTATCTGCACACTGTCAACAACATTTTAACAAACTATCTACTAACCCTAACCCTAATCCTAACCTTAACCTTTCCCCTTATGTTAAACCTAACCTTAACCATTACCCTAAAACATATTCTAAACGTACCCCTACCCTTAAAATATACAATTAGTTGCTTATCAACAGATGGTTTGTTGATAGTTTGTTGATAGTCATATCATCAACAAACTATCTGTAGAGCACATACAGATGGAATGTCAGACTCTCCAAATAAAGTGTAACCCATAGTTTATCAATTATTACTGAATATTTTGTCTTGGCCTTTATCCATTTATCTACATACCTTTGAAAACCACTGCATTTTTCCTGTGGACTGCTATGTGGTTCACTGCCCGTCTTAATGTGCAGGGTTTGAACAACTTCCCTGGACAGATTGGGCAGTGATACTGCTGACAACAAGTTGAACACCTTGATAACTGAAGCTGGGCATCTGCTATCAAGATGGACCGATGCATCTTTGCAATAGGAACGTGAACACGGGATAAAATAATAGATCAATTGTGCATGTTAAAATAAACATGCACGCTAGTTGCTATTGCATTTTTCACTGACCCAACAGATGTAATAAATCCCCTGCCATTGTCAGAAAATAGATTGCTACACAGGACATTAACGGAAGATACCAATGTAGACTACTGTTAGCTATTAAAATGTAATTCATCACATAGCATGGTTAACTTTTGTTTATTATTTGTTCCTTATTCCGTCAGGATCTGAGATTGTTAATTTAAATTATTATAAGGAAGATTCACTTTTGATAGTTACGCAAACGAGAGCATGAACAAATAAACACAGAAAACAGCTAGCAACAACCGAGTGTACGATTCAACTCAGTTGAGTCCCGCCCACAATCCCACAGTGCCCAAGCCCCGCCCGCTGAACTCACACTCCCCGGGCTGACACTGCCCTCTGCGCCCAGACTCTTTTGGATGATTTGGCTGTCTGTAAAAAACAAGGGCTGGGGGGTGTTCATTGGGTCAACTTCTCAAGGGCAAAGTTATTGAATTAGAATCCGTTGTTAATCAACTATTGTACTTATATTTATTGTTCTATCGTGTTTGGTTCCATTGCTGTAGACAAATCTATTTGGAGAGTTGATGGGAGCTAATTACGCCAATGCTCAGATTCTTTCATCAGTAATTTTAAACATGTTTTCCAAACAGATTATTAAAAATGTACAAAAGTAAAATTAAAGCTGATTCAACCAATATTGTGGCATAGTTTAAGTGTTAGAAAGGTTTTGCACCTCTCAAAAGTGGAATGCTGTTGGATAAACAATCTAATAGTAACTGACTTAAAGTACTAGTAGGACATGCAATACTAAATTCATTAGGAATTTGGTAATCATCTGAAAATCCTTCATTTCACAGACTTGTTTTCACAACATTTTTTTAAAGTAATTGTAGTATTAATGTATTTGTAATATTTATGTTTTAATAATGAATGTATTGGCTAGTAATATTTGGGTATCCACCAGCCTAGCTGATGCCAGGTGTCTGAAACGGCCCACCCAAGCTGTACAGTATTAAAAAATACCTTTTGGACTTGCAAATAGCTTCCCTACAGACATTCAGAGTTCAGAATGTCCTAGGGCTGCACGATATTGGAAACAAATTACATTGCGATATTTTGTTTCCCAACGATATATATTGCGATATTGCAAGCCATCAATGTAGGCTACAGTCAATAATTACCATTCCATGATACTAATAATTTCACTAATAAACAAGCTTAATTCTCTGTAAACAGTAAAGCAGTACACATTTTTTTTATAAAACAGCAGCTTTACTCCAACCCCCGATTGGTTTTTAAAAATATAACTGAAAAAATAATTTTTTTATAATAGAACTTATAAGCATTTTGTTTCACAATCTTTTGTTTTTAAGTCAACTTTTTTTAGCCAACGTGCCAAAGTAAAACAGTGTTGGTCATCATCGTAATCATGGCTAAGCAAATGCGACGGCGTGTAATTGCAACATATCTTTAAGATATGAAACGTTATTGCATTTGTTATTTCTTTCTGTCGTTGACAGCCTTTCTGGTAAGGTGTCACACTGGCAAAGGCATCGCAAATAGTGTTTTGTTTTGATTGACATCCGAGATTAGATTTTGTTCTCGTCGTACAGAGCTTTGTGGGGCCGTTTTAAGTGGTCAGACAAATGGTTGGTTTTCCCTTGTTTTGTTGCCACAACTTTATAACACTCCTGACAAAGAACCTGTTTTTGGTCATCCTATTTTTTGTAGCCGAAATAGTCCCAAAGATTTTTACCTTATTTTTGGTACGAAACCATCCTTTTTTTCCTGCGTAATGCGTATCCTCTTCGCCGCTCATCTTTCGCTAGTACAGGTCTGCCAGTGACAGAGAATGTCGGCTGTGAGCAGCGGCACAACAACCAATCACAGCGAACCAATCACTGTGCAGGCATGCGGAGCGTGCATGTCATCCCAGCATCAAACCATACAACAAACGTGTGTAAACTGTGGTACTACCTATACTGTCATTGGGTGCTACCCGTCTTCACATCGCATGTTCCGGCGATGTGACTATCGCACATGTGCACATCGCGATGTCAATGCTAAAACACAACATCGTTCAGCCCTAATGTGTCCTATGTCTCTTATTAAGTCTGACAGCACAGTTGGTGGATGCAAGTTTTATATTACATAGCATTAAATGGCTGGTATCGGATCGGTTCTCAAAGTTCAGTACTCTTCGGTTCTCAAAGATATGGACCTTGGCCTACTAGCTAGTAATAATATACCATAAATGTAAAATGTGTCACAATATCATCCGAGAGCTATATGCCCTATCTTACTTCAGTAGGAACAGATTGAACCATAATCTGTCACCAATACATTTTAAAATTAAATAGAAATTATCACACAATATGCACCAGTTAGCTCCGCCATAGGGGCTTAGCGAAAAACCACTGGTGATAGGTCGCAGTGTTATCCAATTGCGTACAGTGAGATTTTCAAATGCATGCTTGGTGCCTCCCCTCGAGTTGGGTCATATTCATTACTCGAACCCAGACCCTTAAATCCTTCGGATTTGGGACTGGATTTTTCCAGGCTATAGCGCTTGTGGTTGTGACCATAAAGCTCTATTTTGGTCTTGTCACTCCAAATTACAGTGTGTCAGAAGCTGTGAGACATGTCAAGGTGTTGTCGGGCATATTGTACCTAGGCATTTTTGTAGCAATGGCACAGTAAAGGCTTCTTTTTGGCAACACGACCATGCAGCAAATGTTTCTTCAAGAATCATCATATTGTGCTTCTTGAAACAACCAGAGCATTGTTTTCCAAAGAATCAATGGTATGTAAACTTTGATCAGGGCCATTTGGGGGATTTGTAAATCAGTATGGTTTACAAAGGAGCCCAACAACTATGTGATATTTAATGGCTTCATATGATCACTATCCTTACATTACAGTCAGATTCTTTGCATGAACAGTCGTATGTTCAAAATCAATGCTAAAATTTAGAAAATGTTGACAGGGTATGCAAACTTATGGAACAACTGTATGTAGCTATTTAACGGAAGAATGCAATGAGTAGTATTCCCACACAAAGTATGCCGTTTTAGTATCCAATCAACTTGATTCAGGGGCGTGACAAAAAAAAGACAAGGAAGTCAACTGGGCAACTCCCCTTAGTCTAGCTGTAGGTTTAAAAAATTCTACCAATGACGTCACTGGTAGAAAATGCGTAAACCTATGGTGGCCGAGTTGGGAATTACTAAACGCATAGAGAAGCTGTATTTACTGACTGTAAAGCCTGACCCGTCATGCTGTTACTAATAATTGTCTCTTTATTGACATTCTTGGTTAAAAGAAGGGTACATAAAGGGTACATAAAACAGTCTCCCTGTTCGTCAAGCAGTTGAATAGGTATTAATTTCACCATCAGTGAGGTGTATGACACACTGGGCGTGGCTGGTAAACTGTGGCTTGCTAGGCTTGGGGTATGCGTGTCAACAGTGTACTGGAAGTATAGAGAGTCGTTGCTGTGGTTATGTAGTATAGTGCTGGTGTGTTTCAAAGCATAGCAGTGTAACCACCCAGGGTGAAATGCCTGGCCAGACCTCTCTGTTGCTCCAGCATTGTCATGTGGTTACAACTGGAGAAACATTTTCTGTGCATTTAACACTATTTGTTTAACCAAAGGAGTTACACCAAGGTGCTTAAACCTGCATTATGTCACTTTGTTGACTAATAAAACGACAAAAGATGTGTTTTTGAACTATTAAACCTTAAGAATGACCATATTGGATCCAGGGGTTGAAAATGTCAAGATAAAGATGCACTATGGAACACTCCATTCACTTGTTCTGAAGGGCTGAATTTTTGTACTGTAGATATTTAAAAAAATATATATAGGTTTTTACCAAACACAGGAACAATATGGGGACAAAATAACCAATTTCTGAAAATATATTATTATTATTTTCTACATAATATGTAGTCTTTGCCAGTTAGATATTATTACTGTCAATTTAGCTATTCCGTTATTGTATTATTTTCAACCCCTGGAACCAGTATGCTAGTTCCTAACATTTACTAAAACACAGTTTTATATTTTTTATAGTTTTCAACAAAGTTACATAGTGCAGTTTTAATACAAACTATAAACAATATTTGCATAGCAAAATCAGCATTTCACAAGAGCTAACTAGCAAGCAAAGCATATAATGGACAAAATCATGTTTATTCTTAGAAAGTGGTTATATTGTCCCTTTATTGTTCAGCTGTACAACAACAACAGATACAAAATAATAATTTAAAAATGTATATGTGAAATTTCTCCGGTCCAGACAAATGAATGGAAAGTTACACAGTGGATGTTGACTTGAACATACTAATAAAGTCTGTATAGTGAATTATGTTTTATTGATGTTGGGCTGTTAGCATTGAAGTGTTGTATAGGTAGGGCCTTAGGCCTGTTCTTGTGTTTTACTAAAGCTTAGGAACAGTGCCTGGCCAGAAGTCCTACCCTTTTTTTTCTATTTGTTCCTGTACACACTGGTGCATGCTGGTCCTTTCTGAAGTGGTGAACACAGGAAGTGCACGCCTACTCGGCTACACCAACTCACCACTGTGCCTGTCACTGGCACATTATGGGTTCCTTTAAAACAATGTAAGATCCTTATAGACAGACATTGGTATGCTTTCTATTAGGGCTGTAACAATATGCATATTGCGGTTAGATATGCACTCCAGAGCCTGTTCGCCTGGCAACAGTATATAATGCCCGCAACATGAACTCTGATATTTCATTTCAAAATAATAGCGCTCCTCATTCATTATAATAATCATTGTTTGTTCACTTCATAGATAGGTAGGGGGTCCATGTTCATGTGTTGCTACAATTAGTCTGTTTTGGGTAACAACAGTCTCTACTGAATGATTTTCAAATGTACTCGTGTTTTTTACATGAGACACTGACAATATATTCAATCAATTTGTGTACAACTAATTTGTTAATGTTTTTAATAATCAGTTGTTAAAAACATGTTAAATATGCCATTTTTGCTAACACATACTCTTTTATTATTTCTTTACACACATTACAATTACATTTGGTTACAATTCACTAGCTTTACAATGAATTCACAATGTTTATTGCAATAAATTAAAACTAGTGCTATTAGTTTGAAATGAAATATCAGAGTTCGTGTTGCAGGCATTATATACTGTTGCCAGGCGAACGGGCTCTGGAGTACATATTTAATTGCGATACGCATATCGTTACAAGCCCTACTTTTTATATTTGTATATGTCTGTTACAGTCAGTGTACAGTCTGGTTGGCTGTCAGACTGTCAGAGGAGATATGAAAACCGCCCTGCCCGGACATACTGAATGCCTTAACATTGTCATCTGACATTTCTTCTTTAGATCCTGTTTTGCATTTTATTTTTAATTAGGGGTAAGGCATCATGTGCCACTCCTTGCATGACAAGACCTCATAAACCCAATTATGAATCAGACTTGTTTTCCGTCAACAGAGATTTTTTCACTCTCTCTGATTTGGTTGGGCTCTTAGGTATTCAATTTTGTTCGTTTTTCTTTAAACCACATCTAGAATTAATATTTGGTATTCATATTGATGAACTTTAACTCATGTTAGAGTATAACTAATATAAATACGGGATGGATGTAGCTTCTGTCTTTCTCACCCATGATATCTTAAAATCACTTAAGTGATTGACAAGCCTACATGTAGCTGTGGTTACAGCTGTATTTCCTAAACACATTTGTACTATGCGGTTACAGCTGTATTTCTTAAACACATTTGTACTATGCGGTTACAGCTGTATTTCC
>JACXGM010031503.1:0-12943 GCA_016801145.1 Umbra pygmaea
TGTTATACGTGGTGTTATACGTGCTGTTATACGTGCTGTTATACGTGCTGTTATACGAGCTGTTATACGTGCTGTTATACATGGTGGGGCGTACCTGGTTCTGACAGAGTCTGGGGGGAACATCTCTAAAGTGTGAGCAGGCCCATATAGATTCACCACAAACAGACTAACAGGGGGGATGTTAGAGCCAGCCTGTGCACGCACGCACGCACACACGCACGCACACACGCACGCACACACACACGCACGCACGCACACACGCACGCACGCACGCACACACGCACACACGCACACACGCACACACGCACACACACAGTATTAGGTTATGGTTAGTTAGATTACATTACGTGCTTAGACTTGAGAGACCATTAGAGAACATCATGTTGGAATATGAGATCATTGTTGTTCACCTTGGGATAAGGAAAGAACACATTGGATGGATAGACTCCACCCAGGAAGTGAGGTATCTCCATAAGGGGTGTGGCAGAGTTGTTGATCGTGAGGTATGCCAAGCGAGCACCATCTTTCGACCACCAGTGGGCAGGGTAACTCAGAAGCACCTCCTCTGTCAATTTTTTATTTCCAGAGGACATGGCAATAATTTGTGAAAACAAGTGTTCACATTTGTTAGACATGAAATTAAAATCACTCATTAGTCCAAATAAATAGTCCCACAATTTGCATCCTATCTTTAATGACATTAATCAAATTCAAAAATATAAATTTGTGGCAAGTCTAATCTCTTAAAACATTTCAACCAACAAATCTGTGGCACTACAACATTATTATAGCCTATATGAGACCTGAGGCTGCATCTACTGGAACGTTTACCTTCATAAATCCAGTCAGTCAGTCCGTTTACCACCTGTCCGTTACCGCCTGTTGACGTGAGCCGGAGTGGCTTACTGTTCATATCTGGCTGGTAGTAGATATCTCCTTCAAACACATAGGCCTGACAGCAAAGGAGAAACAGCAGTCCTAATCTGTTATCAAAGCAATGCAGACAGGGAGCTCATTTTTGGTTAGCAGAATCCAACATTTGATTGGTTCCAAGTGAGAACGTATCAGTTGTGCCAAGTTGAAAGCTAATACAACGTGCTACTAAAAGAGTTGCATTGCCAGTGGAACACAAACTTTGCAATGAAAATGCTTGACACTCCAAACACGAAATCCAATATTAATTGAATCTATAAAAAACAATGTGAAATGAATCCAAGAACAAAATCATTACAACTCAAATATTTAACACTGCTAAATAGATGGACTATGGATTTTTTCTGCTTTCTAGCCTACCAGACACTGTTTAGGTGCAATGAACTATGAGTGAAGGGCTCTGTGTGTCTGTATGTGTGTGTGTGTTTGTGTGTGTGTTTGTGTGACTATGATTGAGTGAGAGCTGTGGCTCACCAGCTGGTTTCCCTGCGGTCCCCAGGCTGCATACTCCATCACTGCCTTCTCACCAGTGGATGGGTTCAGCTCCAACAGCTCCCTGGAACGCACGCACACACACAGACGCAACGCCTCCATCAGGATACGACTCTAAAGCCAGCACTCGGTAAAATAATGTACAGAGAAGGTCTGTCCATGCCTGTTTCATAAATAGCTCAAGACGTATCTTAGAAAGGACACGATGCAAATGCAAACTAAGGAAGTTGATTCATGCAATGGAGAAACATCTCTTCCAGTGCGCTAGATTTACAACTCTTATCGTCCTAGAAACAGGCAGACATCTTGCAACACATTCCCAGGCATTACGTTTTGTTGTTGATGAGCAGGTCCTTCAGTTGGCATGGTGCCCATCATATTGCAGACACAGGGCCCAGGCGTCCCACCATCCACAGATAACCAGAACACTCCCTCACCGGCCTGCCAGCAGATTCGGATCTCTGGTAGCAACACTCAGAGGTGCCCAGCCAGGGGGAGGAATGGATGTCATACATGAAGGATGGCAGGTTGTTCAGATGAGAGGGGACACACTTGGAGGTGCTTGGCCAGTCGAAGCCAGGGCCCACTTGCTTTGGCAATGCACATGCCCAGTGCAGCCCATGCATAAGCATTTACGGTCGTACTGTACCTACCCATTAGCCAAATTGTAGATGGCATAGGATGCTGTGAAGGAGAGAGAGAAACCCTACAGGAGAGAGGAGATGAGGGGCACAGTGGCACTGGAGTTAGACAAGCTCTTAAACTCAAGCACACGCTTCTCAGAAAACCCCATAAATCAGTGATCATTTACTAGTTTTAATTCTACAGTTTGACCTTAGAACACTCAACAAAGCAAATAAAATCAAATCTGAAGTGAGTTGGTGGCCAGTCGATGACACCAAGCTAGGAATTCACATTGCATCACTAAAACCATCAGTTCTGATTCTCCTTTAAACGGCTCAGAACATAACGATGCAATCATTCCCAGCAGGCCGTGGGAGAGGCTAGCAGAAGAATGTCATGCTAGGATGAGAGTCAAACAGGGAAACACATTCATCATCATTAGAGTCACTATCCCTCAGAAGAAGCAACATCTAGAGGATTCTCAACATCACCGGCAGTGTTCATTTTGACATCTTTTTAAGATTTAGTCTTAGTTGTAGTCTTCTGACTAAACTATTTATTTGGACTATAGTTGAATTTTAGTCATTTTGAACAGTTAAAAGGTTAGTTATTATTCATTAGTGTAATGATGTGGTGAGGAGGAAAGTGTAACGATTAATGGGAATTCGCCGGAATCACTTTATTGTAGAAAGTGCATAAAGAAACAAACAACTTTGCTGTCAATGGGAAAACACAGGAACTGAACAGCTGATGATCGTGAACAGAAAACAAAATGTGATTGGTGGAATATGACGTCATTGTCCGGTTGAAACTGCACACTAAACACTCTAGCAATCAATCAATTAGGTCCTGTTTGGAACCTGCCATGGCCTGAGCCGTGACGGATGGTGTCAAACGCAGGTAATCTGTTCTGGAGTTCGTTGGGCTCCAGAAATCACACACCTTACTAAGGTGGCTACAGCAAGTTGTCTATGTAAATTTTATATAGTCTTCCGACTCACCAGGCAGGGCTGTAACGAAGAATCTCATCTACGTAATATAACATCAAATAGGAAACAAAAATGCACACTGAACTTACAGACACAGAGAGATATAAACTGTAGTACTGATTAATGATTGAGTTCAGGTGCGCTGGTTAAATCAGAGACGGGGGTAGGACCAGACCAAGAAGATGTTATAGTACCCCCCTTGACGTGGAGCTCCCCAGCCAGGAGGACCCAGAGGATGCTGCACTGGGCGTTCCGGCCGGCATGGATGTAAATCGCGAAGCAAGGAGGGGTCAACGACATCCCGGGCCGGAACCCAGCACTGCTCCTCCGGGCCGTACCCCTCCGAATCCACAAGGTACTGGAGGCCACCCCTTCGACATCTCGAATCCAGGATGGACCTCACTGTGTACGCCAGGACATCCTCGATTTCCAGCTGCAGAGAGGGGGGGTCTCCAGTACCTCGACCTAAAGTGAGAGGACCTGCCACCACTGGCCGGAGGAGAGACACATGGAAAGAGGGATTAATACTTATGTTAGAGGAAAGCTGTAATCTATACGTCAACACATTGACCCTCCTCAGGACTTTGTAGGGCCCCATAAAACAACGGACCCACTTCCAGCAGGGCAAGTGGAGGAGCAGGTTCCAGGACGAGAGCCAGACCCGATCCCCAGGGTGGTAAAGTGCCATGGCCCCACGGCAGTGGTCTGACTGGACCATTCGGCGGCCATTGGCATGCTGGAGACACATGGCGGGCTGGAGACGCATGTGGACAGCGTCCCACGTGTCCTCCGTGCACCGGAACCAGGGCTGGCTGGAACCCCAACATGCACTGAAAAGGTGTGAGTTTAGTAGAGGAGTGGTGGAACGAGTTCTGGGCGTACTCTGCCCAGGGCAGGAATGCTGACCACTCCCCTGGCCGGTCCTGACAGTACGACCTCAGGAACATACACACTTTTTTTTACATGTTACACCTGCTTGTTGGCCTCTGGATGGAAAACAGAGGTAAGACTGACATTAACCCCCAACCTCTTCATAAACGCTTTCCAGATGTAAGAGGTAAATTGGGGGCCACAGTCCGAGACAATGTCCTCCAGAAGGCCGTAATGCCAGAAGACATGGGTAAACAGCGCCTCCACGGTAAGCAGAGCTGTGGGGATAATGGGCAGAGGTAGGAGACGGCAAGCCTCAGAGAACCGGTCCAAACCAGTTTCCGTAAGGAAATCAATAGACAAATGCGACCAGGGCCGTTGTGGAATCAGAAGAGAAATTAACTTCCCTGTAGGAAGGTGTCGTAGCGCGTTACTCTGGGCGCACACCGAGCAGGAGGAAACATAAGCTAAGGATGGCCACCAGTACCTGCCAGCCAGAGTCCCGAAATGGGACAGGCACGTACTGGAAATCAGCATGACACTGTGCAGGAGCAGGTTCCACGCGCTTCGCCCGCTGAATCTCAGTATCAAGCTCCAATACCCCTGGTGCCACAATACAGGCTTCCTTCATCTACTGGCCTCTCTTTTGTGTCATACTGGCGGGATAGAGCATCAGCGTTTTTTTGCTGCCTGGAATGTATGATAGGGAGAATGTTAACCTGGCCAGGAACAGGGACCACCTCATCTGGCGAGGGATTAATCTCCTCGCTGACCAGATTTACTCCATCTTTTGGTGGTCGGTTAAGACGAGAAAGGGTGTTTAGCCCCCTCGAGCCAGTGCCGCTACACCAAACCTTGACGAGCTCACGATCGCCGCCGTCATAGTTACGTTCGGCATGTGTCAGCTTCCTTGATTAGAGGGCGCTTGGGCGGAGCTTGGCAGGCATACCTGACCGTTGTGACTGCACCGCCCTGACCCAATTCTCAGAAGCATCCACCTTTACGACAAACTGTAACAATGGGTCAGGGTGAGCCAACACAGGAGCAGAGGAGAACAAGGCCATCAGTAAGGTGAAAGCTCTATATACCTCGGAGGACCATCTCAACCTGGTTGGACCACCCTTCAGCCCTGATGTGATCGGACCAGCAACCTTGCCAACACCATGAATGAAACTCCTGCAATCCTTGGCAAAATCACGGGGGTCTGTGTGGTGTAGTGGGCTATGTACGACATTGTACGACAGTCTACATCACAATAGTCATGGGTTCGAGCCTGACTATGGGTTTTCTGACTTTCCCCGGGCCTCCTACACGAGGCCGCGCAAATTGGCATAGCCCTGCCTGAGATTTGCCCAACTCATTGTGTGCAAATTGGGTGCCTGTAAAAGCAATCGTGGAAGTATAGTTGGTGAACGTTATCATCACGTACATGATCTGACTAAAGGCTTCCGTGTTGGATGAGCAGTGTGAAAAGAATTGGCCGGCTTGATGACATGTGATTGGATGAACCATGTGAGCGCCCCTAACCACCCTGCATCTATCTAAAGAGTTGCAGAGCTGCCAACAAGGCAGGGTCAGTGGGAACTGGGAGGGGAGAAAAATGGGGAAAAAAATCACAAAAAAAAAAGGAGGAAGTTTTTAATCTTTATTATTAGCAAATACAGATCAAAAGAATATTCATGCTAAATTGAATGTCCACCTTAAAAGATTGTCTTGTCACATTCTCCGCCTCAAGTACGCAGAACTATTTATAGCAGTTATTGTTATTCCTAGAATATTTAATCTCGTCGTATCATTTTCGTCAGAAAAAATACATTGTTGAGCAAGTTTTTAGTTATAGTCCGTGTTGACTAAATGAACCCTGATCAACAGTGATCTGCTTTGCACGTAGAAGTAGGCCAGAATGTGATCCTCATTACATTTCACCTGAATGTTTCAATTAAAGACTCTCAGCCACTGATTGTGTTCCCTGAAAAATGTGTACTATGTCATGTACAGTATTTACTGATTTGTACCCTATGTCATCAAACCACTATGTCATCAAATCCACTATGTTAAGATAATGGAATGATAGTGAACATACCTCTAGATTGTGTGCACATATTAAATTCATATTATACATCCAGCCTTACATGGGAGGTTTAAAAAAATGTTTATTTAATACGTTTTTACTATGTCTCATAGGGCATCATTAACTGTGCTTGCATTTGTGTGTGTGTGTGTGTGTGTGTGTGTGTCTTAACTGCGATTGATGAGAAAGGCAACAGATTAATTTATCAATGGGACGCATATTGATTGTTACATCTCCATTTATAAAGTAAAGGCTTGAAGTGTGTTGTTTGCCCACTAGCCTGTTAAAGAAGTAACGGAAAAGCTAGCAAGCCTCTGATGTGATGAATGTTTGTGACAACACTGCATGAATTTCTATCCATGCTGTTGGTCCTCTGCACTGATACTTCAAGAGAGAGAGACAAAGAGACGCAGGGCTATAGATGGAAATGGGGACATGAAGACTATGTGGACATTATTTGTGTTTCACCACGGAAAATTGAATCCTAAAAAGGCCACCAGCAGGACATTGCAGCCAGAATGGAAATGCAATCATAGGAGACTTTGATCTGAAGAAAACTGAAGCACCAGCGTAAAGGATAAGGGTCTGAGCTGGAGGGTTATTTACAGTGTTTTCATAGCTTTGGTGCTATTTTAAGTATTTGGTACAGAAGTGGGCCTTATGTTGACAATTATAAATTCTACATTTTAGCATGCGGTTTATGCACCCAAAATGATTTCTGTAGAGTAAATATCATGAAACGATACTGTGAATCTTGTTAAAGTTTAGGGTTGCATGGATTCCACACAATATCGACAAAATATTGAGGAATCAGTCACAAAGTTAAAGTTGCGCCGGGGCTGGATTTTTCAACAAGACAACCAAGAACACTGCTCAAAATCTACTCTGGCATTTATGCAAAGGAACAAGTACAATGTTCTGGAATGGCCATCCCAGTCCCCAGACCTGAATATCATTCAAAATCTGTGGGGTGATTTGAAGCGGGCTGTCCATGCTTGTCAAACATCCAACCTAACTGAACTGGAGACGTTATGCAAGGTGGAATGGTCCAAAATACCTTAATCGAGAAACCAGACACTCATTACAGGCTATAGAAAACATCTAGAGGCTGTTATTTCTGCTAAAGGAGCCTCAACTAAATTGATGTGATATTTCTGTTGGGGTGCCCAAATTCATGCACCTGTCTAATTTCATTTTGATACATTTTTTCTGTTCTTTCCAATAAACCTAATTCCACTACCGAGATATTACTGTGTCCTTCAGTTATTTGACAGATCAAAATTAAATTGCTGATCCAAACACCCAATTATTTAAAATGAAAGTCATGGAAATAGTCAGGGGTGCCTAAACTTTTGCATACGACAGTATCTCTACTGAATACTTGGAATATCTGCACCTGTATTTATATATTTGTGTACTTCATGTGTAACTTGTCACATGTCATCTTGCACGACTGCACTGTATCTTAGCCAGGTCGCCATGGCAGATGAGAAACTGTTCTCAAATCAGCCCACCTGGTTAAATAACGGGTAATAAAAAATGAAAGATAAGATTTGCAGTTGGTGGACACATTTACAGATTTCCAGGTCCAGTATATGCATGTATGTTCATGTGGGAAATGGCTTGGCTGCAGTATGGTGCAGCTGTTTAATGAACTGTTAACAGTATGGAGCTGGCTTGTTAAGGTGAGCAGATGGCAGGTTACTGAGTGCCACAGGACAGGGAAAGAAAGTGTGCATGTGGTGGCATATTTTAATTATATTTGAGCTACACTGTTGCCTGCATCCTGTTTATTAGAGGTACTGGATGTATTTGAAACAGTGGGTGAGTGGAAACTGGTTTTGGTGACTAAATGTACTTTCTCAGTAAACATATTTCAAATCAAAGTGTGTGTGGTGAAAGATTTTTTACAAGCAAAAAGAATGCAATGTAAGGTTTCAGAATGGAATATCAAAACATTTGCCACATAATAACAAAGCCTTATAAAAATAATTTGCACCAGTCTATCGATGTACAAGACGTGGCCGTCTCCACTAGGTCAAGAGGCCCCTTGTAGTTAATTAACTTTTTAGGACCTGTCAAACCATTTCTCATACGGTGATCAGGAGAATAAGTGTGTTTTTAGACGTGAGGACCAGGGTATTAAAGCAGGCTCAACTTTGTCTCAGACCTGCTGGCTGTATCTGAGCTCAACCGTGTCTGGCTTTGTTTCAAGACAGAGGGATGAATACTAATGCAGCTGCCAATTGCATGAGACAGAAATTCTTCCCCAGTGTTCCCCCATATAGCTTCACTCACACCCCCATTCCTGGGTACTCCACCCGCCAAGTCCAAATGGAGCATTCAAACCGCAAGTGCACGCCAGACTGCGTACTCACGTGAGATCAGGAAACAATGAAAACGAATGAGATTTCAACCGTCCTTGTATGAGACATTGGTACATACTGTTGTGCTGCAGTACATTCAGTGCCAGCAACTGTTAGCACCAAAAGTGCATTTCTCTCTGGTAGAGCCTCAATTAGTTGTCTTCAATGCCAGCACTCAGTAGGGTTTAGCTGCACAGCAGGCCAGACCAGTCCATTTGCATCACCCTTCACTCAAAAGTCTTAGCAGTTTCCACCAGTCTTCCTCTGGCTGCCTCTCCTCAACCATTCCTGTCTATCTTAATCCATTTTATCCTTCTATCCGTTGATGTAAAAAAAGGACTAACTCTCACTGAAACACATTTACACACACACACACTCCCCAGACAGCTAACCGTTCAAACTCACACCTGAAATAACACAGCACACAATTCCACACACATGAAAACACTTGGGGATCTTGAGAAAAAAATGAAACCCTGTGCTACACCAGAACTATGAATTCCTTTGCCCCTGCACAAAGTATACGCCCTCTTATCCTAAATCTATTTATTTTCACCCACTAGGCACAAATCTCCCCTAACCCTCACCAGCTACATCTAGCTAATATGAAATCCATGGGAAAAGCCTTTCAACTTAACACGCAGCCTACTCATTCGTTTCCCACCACTGCAACCGTCCTATAAGCATCAATCTCTCTCTGATGTCTTTACACCCATTTAGATGGGGTTCTGTTGGACAGGGTGATCTAAGGGCAAATGGTGCATATCACATATTTTTGTCCGCCTATCACCACTGCGTCGCTCCCTCTCTTTGTCTCATACGTTCTCAGTACCACACCACACCACCCCTCCTCTCCAGGGTATGAAAGCCAGTCCTCGCTGGAAAGCACTTTGGTCAGCAGGAAACCGCCAGATATAAAAATATGAGTTAGAGATAGATAAGACAGAGGTGGTGGGAGAAGCAACGCATAAAGAGAGGCAGAGAGAGAAAGATCCCCACCAAGACACGCCACCGTTCACTTATAATATACTGTATACATCCTCACATTACCCGGGTGACACACAACCGCGCATACAGATGGGGTTACACCATACCCTACACAAACAGAAACCAAGCCATCACACATATAGTGTAGTGTAGGTCTGAAAAGAGATTCAGATATTTGATGTAGATCATTCGTTTTTTGTTTAATCAGACTAAATTTGCCATGCTATACCGTAGATTTAAGAACAGACACGGCTACTGTACAGGCTGTTTTGAGTCAATTAAAGGCAATATTTGTTTGTGTAAATGTAGACTAGTGCTTTTTGTTCTCTGTCTTACAGCGGCGCTAATCTGATCATCATGAGAAGAACAAGGAGAAGAGATCTGAGCGGAGAGCGAAAGAGAGAGGGAGAGAGGGAGGGAGGCAGAGCGGGGGGAGAGGAACAGCAATATATCTGTGCTGTGCTTTTTAATAAGGTGAACGTTTTGCTGAGGGCTTATTGTTTTCCTCATGCTTTGAGCCCTGCTTTGCTCCATCCGTATATTCCAAGTCTTGCTCCTTCCATCCTTTGGGGTGAAAGGAAATGTATTAAGCGAGCAGTGTTTTACAAAAGCACAGAGTTGGCGGGGAAACAAAAAAAGCTATTACAAGGCAATCACAGACAGGAAAATGCATGCATTTTGTGGTGCCTGAATCCACCTGCAACTGTACATGCGACATTAGAGTTTGGCGTAAGCTGCTCATTAACATTCCCCACCAATCCAGCAGGGGGATTTCATTAGAGCATGCAGCTCTAACTTTACCCCCCCGCCGCCCCGTCTCCTCTAGTACACCTTCCTTCCCCCCCGCCCACTCTCTCCCCCACCCTGCTATCCAGACAGAATGACCGGCCTCCCTCAGCCATCAATTCACATGCTGGATCTCGATTTGAGCCGTCTTTACCCTATCTGGAAAATGGACAGGAAATGTTAATTGTTACGTGGGGATTATAATCAAAGTTCCTTCTGTGTAAGGGTTCATGGGTTCTTTTTGTCAGTGCGATCAAGTATAACATTTTATGTTAGAAATGGCAAAACTTCAGAAGCCTACAAGTTTGCAAGTTCCTGAAACAACAATACGATCACATTAAGGTGCAGCATCTGTACTCTGCATCCAACGACACAACCTTCCCCCAGTAACATCTGAATATTTAACTCACCATACGTTCGGCCAGTGATTTGACTACTGGCTGGGTCTAAGAGCAACAGACTGCTGCAGTATTCTAGCAGCATTGCTTCCACCCCTAAAACCCTTTTTTCCCTCTCTCTTTCTCTCATTAAGTGTTTAATAACCCCCCCCCCCCCCCCCACCGTTATTCTGCTAACTGTAATGCATTAGAATGCATGGCATCATCAAAATACAGCTACTGTACCATTCAGTATGGAAATAAACCTGTCCTTAGGCACAAACAGAAACACATTTGACTGAATGAACTTTCTCTGGACGTCAATTTGTTAAACAGTAGAATAGAATCAGTTTGTGAGGCTGCTATGTAAATTAGGTCGACTCCCAAACATCACCCTATTCCCTGGTCAAAATGATGCACTACAAAGGGAACCTGGACTCCATTTGGGATGTGGTCACAGTGAGTTCATTAAGAGCGCATTGCATTACATGTGCCATTGGGGAATAGCTTTGACATAAGTATGAACAAGGTGGTTGTGAGCATGTTAATTAGTCAACATAAGCATCACTCACCGGCCGAATGTTGTATGGCAACAGGACAAACTTCTTGTCTGCAGACACATGGAACTTTGTGGTAGTCAGTTCCTGTGCAAAACATGAAAAGATCATCAAAATATCATCATATCATTAACACGCTTAGATCTTCTAAGAAGATGAT
This sequence comes from Umbra pygmaea, assembly GCA_016801145.1. Lineage (NCBI taxonomy): Eukaryota > Metazoa > Chordata > Actinopteri > Esociformes > Umbridae > Umbra > Umbra pygmaea. The sequence goes on from JACXGM010031503.1 coordinate 11,213, forward strand.
GTCAAAAGGCATGCCTTGATCTCCAACATAATGAGCCTTCATCTTTTTAGAACAACATTTTTGCGTCTTAGAAGGGATGGAAAATGCATTGGATATGATTGCACTTGGATAGAGTGTAGTGAGGGAACACAGTTTACCCACCTTTTTTTATTTTGCATAACAAATGTACAAATCTATTGTGAAAAAAAGATTGAAAATATGGGGAGATGTACTTTTTACTACCACAAGTTCATCCACATATGTTTTGATCACTACACCACCATCTTCAGTATAGTATGCATAGTTTTACAATGTGAAAAATGCCCACTTCTGTTTTTAAGCTTACAAATACCGTGTAGGACTATATTCACAGTGAATTTGGTGAGCCGGCGATGAGGCATCTCTCCACCTTGACAAGAGAACCAAAGACATTACAGCTACCCAGCAATGACCCACATACGCTTGTCAGTGTCACAGTGAGAGCTAGGCTGTGAAGTTCAAAGTGAGGCCCTTGCTAGAAAAATCAGTTTGAAGCCTGTTTTGAAGGATTTACTTGAACAAAGTAAGAACAGAGGGATCCAATCTGAGTGTCACCACCTTTTGATTATTTCCCTGTACAGTTACAACCTCTCTCTGTTTTTCTAAAACTGTGGGAACGTTTTAACAGGCATTCTGTATTCCTTATTCCTTACCGCCTTCACGGCGGCCCTCTCAGTCTCTATTCAATAGTCCATTTGTCCAGCTGTCTCTGCACATGAGCTGATCAATAGTGGAATACGTCTCCTCTCTCGCGGACCTGGTTACAGGGCCGTTACTCACCACAGAGCTGTTCTCTAGCAGGGTTTCTGTAACATTTGAGTGGAGGTTGCAGGACAGGATATGACCTTCCCTAGTCCGGAAAACAACCTCATTCTCTGTAAGGATTTGAAGGGAAACATCTATTATTATTTGGTTCACTTAGCACATTGGGAAAATCGGTTTCATTGGCTTGGTTTTGTGTTGTTTTTCCTTTCCCTCATTCATGGCAGTAATGTTTTATGCTATAAACACAACTTTATGTTATTTGATCCATTTGACATGAATGGGAGTAAAATCGCTAACTCTTTTGTTATGGACATGAGCCAGCTATAGTGTTAGCTATGAAACCGGCATAATGGCTACTCTGGGTGAGACAACGTTGAGGTGCGTGACCTCACCATTCAACCAGGTTGCACAGGGGTCATGAGAGGAATACTGGCCACTCTCAAGTTCCTCCATGCTGAGACGGGTTCGCAGGATAAGGTGAGACTCGTCTTTGAAAAAGAAGACAGAAATAGAGAGAAAGAGAGAGAGAATAAAAGATAGAGATAGAGATAGAGAGGGGAAAGCGGGACAAAACGTGTGGACATTCATAAATATTTTGTACACAAGGCATCAGTAAACATGTTGTCCCAAACTTTAGCTAATCATAAGGAAATGCATTCATATCTAAGAACAAGATAAGATTTGGAAACTTTTTAAATAGCACTGGGTCTCAGCCTACTTAGCACTGGGTCTCAGCCTACATAGCACTGGCTCTCAGCCTACATAGCACTGGCTCTCAGCCTACATAGCACTGGCTCTCAGCCTACATAGCACTGGGTCTCAGCCTACATAGCACTGGCTCTCAGCCTACATAGCACTGGCTCTCAGCCTACATAACACTGGGTCTCAGCCTATATAGCACTGGGTCTCCACCTACATAGCACTGGCTCTCAGCCTACATAGCACTGG
>JACXGM010031504.1:0-12969 GCA_016801145.1 Umbra pygmaea
ACACACACACACACACACACACACACACACACACACACACACACACACACACACACACACACACACACACACACACACACACACACACACACACACACACACACACACACACACACACACACACACACACACACACACACACACACACACACACACACACACACAGAATGTAAAATACAATTTTCTTCTGTCCCATTTAGACTGGAAATTGGATTTCAGGAGATAGATGGAAGGATTTAGGAATACATGGAGTCCAAAGAGAAGCAGCATGGATGATAGTGTGTTATTGTGTTGAGGGATGATATTGTGTTAGTGTGTTAAGGGATGATAGTGATTTAGTGTGTTGATGGATGATAGTGAGTTAGTGTGATGAGAGATGATAATGTGTTAAGGGATGATAGTGTGTTAGTGTGTTTAGGGATGATAGTGTGTTAGTGTTTTGAGGGATGATAGTGTGTTAGTGTGTTGAGGGGTAGATAATATGTTAGGGTGTTGATGGGTAGATAATATGTTATTGTGTTGATGTTGAGGGGTAGATAATATGTTAGGGTGTTGAGGGGTAGATAATATGTTAGGGTGTTGAGGGGTAGATAATATGTTAGGGTGTTGAGGGGTAGATAATATGTTAGGGTGTTGAGGGGTAGATAATATGTTAGGTTGTTGAGGGGTAGATAATATGTTAGGTTGTTGAGGGGTAGATAATATGTTAGGTTGTTGAGGGGTAGATAGTATGTTAGGTTGTTGAGGGGTAGATTATATGTTATTGTGTTGATGTTGAGGGAGAGATAGGAGCCCATTAATTGGTGTGTTAGGAGAAAGGGTGAGAAATCTGGGCAAAGGGAAACCATTTATTTTGATCTTGAACTTAGTAGTAAGAGGTTAGGTTTAGTATTAGGGTTTAGATTTAGGGCAAGGGGTTAGGTTTACAGTTATGGATTAGATATAGGGTAAGAGGTTTAGGGTTAGCTGTGTAGTGTGTAGGTTAGGGTTTGACTAAGGCAGAGGCATGATGGAAAAAATGATTCTGAAAGTAAATACCTTCTGACAGAATATTGTCTATATATCATAGATTACATATCTACTCTCTCTGTTCTCTCTTAAATTGCTAATACACCCCAGAAACATTAATGAATACACCCCTATCAATTTGGTGCATGTATCTGAGGAAATGATTCTGTACTGGCCATAGCTATGTATATTTGGGCTCATAAGTTTGCATACCCTGGCAGAAATTGTGCCTGATCTAAAGTTTACATACCCTTGAATAATTGACCTCTTTATAGACACAATGTGACACACGTTAAATTTGCAATTCAAGGTTAATTTCCCACACCTGTGGCATATTAACTTGCAATTAGTGTCTGTGTAAAAATAGTCAATGAGTTTGGTAGCTCTCACGTGAATGCACTGAGCAGGCTAGATACTGAGCGATGGGGAGTAGAAAATAACTGTCAAAAGAGCTACGTAATAAGGTATCGGAACTGCATAAAGTTGTAAATGGGTATAAAAAGATATCCAAAGCCTTGCAAATGCCAGTCAGTCCTGTTCAGTCACTTATTAAGAAGTAGATCATTCAGGGATCTCTTGATACCAAGCCAAGGTTAGGTGGACCAAGAAAAATGTGAGCCAAAACTGCCAGAAGAATTGTTTGGGATACAAAGAAAAATCCACAGGTAACTCGGAAGAGATACAGGCTGCTCGAAAAAGACAGTATGGTTGTTTCAAGGAGCACAATACAATAATATTTGAACAAAAATGAGCTCCATGGTCGAGTTGCCAGTAAGCTTTTCCTGCGCCAGTGCCACAAAAAAGCCAGGTTACAATACCCATACAGAAATTTAATATATGACCATATATATGAAAAATCTTAACATATATTTGAAAATATATTACCTTATATGTTAATTACATTATTAAGTACATAAATCTAATATATGGCCATATGAAAAATCAGAAAATAATTTTGAAAATTTATGAACATACATTATGATTACAAAATTTGAATTACAAAATGAGGAAAAACAGCATTCTAATATTGTGTTTGACCCCCTTTCGCCTTCAGAACTGCCTTAATTCTATGTGGCATTGATTCAACAAGGTGCTGAAATCATTCTTTAGAAATGTTGGCCCATATTAATAGGATTGTATCTTACAGTTGATGGAGATTTGTGGGATGCGCATCGAGGGCACGAAGCTCCCGTTCCACCACATCCCAAAGATGCCCTATTGGGTTGAGATCTGGTGACTGTGGGCATCAACAAGGCATTTTCACCGACAGGACTGCCGCATACTGGATGTTTTTTGCTTTTCACACCATTCTTTGTAAACCCTAGAAATGGTTGTGCGTGAAAATCCCAGTAACTGAGCAGATTGTGAAATACTCAGACCGTCTGGCACCAACAACCATGCCACGCTCAAAATTGCTTAAATCACCTTTCTTTCCCATTCTGACATTCAGTTTGGAGTTCAGGAGATTGTCTTGACCAGGACCAAACCCCTAAATGCATTGAAGCGACTGCCATGTGATTGGTTGAGTAGATAGTTGCATTAATGAGAAATTGACCGGTTGTTACTAATAATCCTTTAGGTGAGTGTATATGTACATATATGTGATGATGTTTCCACCATATATGTCGATATCTGACATATAAGTATACATACAAATATGGCCAGATATTGAATGTCCATATGTGATACATTTAACAAAGAGTTTACCAAATATTTAATTGACATAAATGTTGATACTCTAATCTGACCACTTTTTTCGGCAAGGTTTAAAAAATACATAAAAGACAGGTCAAAGGTTACATACAACACCACAAATTTAATACAGAAATGCAACTTAAAGGGGCACCTAATTTGCATTCTCCTGCACAAAAGCTGTGCTTGGGACACTCTTGGACTTTCCAGCACGACAATGACCTTAAGCACAAGGACAAGTTGACCCTCCAGTGGTTACAGCAGAAAAAGGTGAAGGTTCTGGAGTGTCCATCACAGTCTTCTGACCTTAATATCATTTAGACACTCTGGGGAGATCTCAAACGTAAGGTTCATGCAAGACGACCCAAGACCTTGCATGACCAGGAGGTGTTTAGCCAAGAACAATGTGCAGCTATACCACCTGCAAGAATTCTGGGCCTCATAGACAACTATCACAAACGACTGCACGCTGCCATTGATGCTAAAGGGGGTAGTATACTGTATTGAAAACTGAGGGTAGGCAGACTTTTGAAAAGGGGTAATTTCATTTTTTTTCTTTGTTGCCGTGTTTTGTTTTATGATTGTGCCATTCTGTTATGACCTACAGTTGAACATGACTCCCATGAGAAATAAAAAAAACATTGTTTTGCCTGCACACTCATGTTTTCTTTAAAAATGGTACATGTATTACCAATTCTCCAGGGGTATGCAAACTTTTGAGCACAACTGTATTCTGGAACGTGGTGATGGAGGTTTGTCAAACCTGCCAGTAGATTGTATGGGCGTCATTGTCTAGAAAGCATCCATTACTTGTCTAGAAAGCATCCATTTGCCTTTATAGTCTTGACAAAATATGTTTTTTCTCTATATGTACTCAAAGTACACAACTTTCTGATTAATATCCTTTATCAAAGTACCATGATGCAAAGCCCTCTGCAGAGGCGGAGCTTCAATGGGTAAACCCATGCCAGCCAAAGAAGAGCTTACAAGAACATTTATCATATAATAAACTGAAAAGTTGTAATATTAAAAAAAATCATATTATGAAAAGAGTATACAAGTATACATTTTGTTTTAAATTTGCTCTCAAATTAGAAAATATTTTGTTGCCACTGGTAAGTGATTTACATCTGAATTTCTTTCATGATTCGATAGTGCCTTTGTTAACCTGGCTGACTCTTTTCAACACTGTACCCAACCATGCCATTATGATGGACAAGAACTCTACTCATTCTCCTTTCTCTTACCTTTTGTGAAGCAGTGATGTGTGACATCATAATTACGATGGTTTACTTGTCATACGCACTCAATTTGAATAGAAAATTGTCCCGTTGGTTATGAAAGCAAGAGGTCATCCTTTCTCTTCTGATGTTTCCAGGGCCAGTTTATCTTTCTATTCTTTATTCTTTGGTAACATTACCTGGCTTTGTGTTCAATTTTATTATTATTTTTGAAATCTTTTTATAACAATCACTTTGTGTGGGCAGAGTTTAGAGGCATAGCAGTATTATGCCAATTTGTTTTCAATGCTCCCTTTCTCAGCGAGTTGTACTGTGAATCCCGAACCGACCCCTATGCCCTCAGTTGGAGGGTCCTCCGTCATCACGTGTTGATGACGAAACTCTGAGGGGTGACTTCCCCCAGGGTGGCTAGGGGTTGAGTAAAGACAGAGGCGTCATGCCCATTGAAACTGAGGGGGCACGTGCCCCTTCAGATTTTTTAGCCAAATGGATTTTCTTTTTAATATCTGTATTTGTGGGCACATGTTTGCGTGTGTTGTGCACACTGTGCCCCCTTAAAAAAAGTAGGTGCATGACACTTCTAAGACATCAATTTCATGACATACTCATATCACTGGGAACACCTATACATTTTTTGGTGTGAAAATGTAAAAAAATAACCTGGTGCATTGTGGGAGACTACTATACTTCATTGGCCACTAGTTAGCGTCCGCTGCATCGTTGCACACTCACTTGAAGTGGATATCAGAGGGTCTTATTAGCACCTATGTCCTTGATCATTTCGCTCCCTTAGCTTTGGGACACTTGTGCAAATGGCGGAGGTGCGCGTGAACATGCAAATCGAAGGCCAAGGGTGGAGTAGAGTGTGGAGGGGTCGATTTGAGACCTAGCCATGTTGGGGGTTAAGCATTTTTGGTTTTATATGTTGCTGCGGTCATAGATGTAAAACACCATGGCTTCAGTAATACTGCAGCTGTTGTAGGTTATTAAAGTTATTTGGCTGACCTCCAAAAGTTTAGCCAAAACGACGTTGTGAAGCCATAAAATTGTTTTATGTGCAGTTTACACCTTCACATTGCTTATCAGTGTTCAGCTACAGCTAGGTGCTAACATTAGCTAGCCTTGGTGTAGTGCAACAATCTACCAGTAAACTTGCAATGTCATTTAATTGCTTTTGAAGTTGTTATTAAATATGTAAGAGTATGGTTTATGTAAGTAATTTGGTTTGTTCATTTTTGTTGCTGCCATAAACCATTCCTTACAAACAAAATTAGCTCAATTGAAATGGGTGTCCTCATTCAGGTTTTTCCTCTCAATATTTGCATTGTTTTAATGTCCATAGAGACAAATAAAAAGGCACTGTTACTTTACTTCAAGCCTTGCTAAAAAACAATAAGTCACATAAGCGTGACCTCTGTTAGCTGAAGGGAGATTAATCTGTTCTCAAAACTGCCTCCATTTATATTTGGATACTTCTCTTGAAGTCCCACTTTTGACTACCCAGAATAAAGTTCTGGAATGACATGGCACAAACCAGACCTCTAATTACAGCCTGATTTTGAGGTAGACCATTCATTTACGAATGTAATTGATCACTGTCTTCAAGTTATTTCACATTGTTACGTAAATGAGCATGCCCTTCCCCAAATCACAATCATCATTACTTTATTTTTACACAAATTGTTTAATTACCTGTAGTCTCTAATTAATGTCATTATGTTAATAGTAGCAAAGTGATTTCAATATTAGTAAAAGCCTTAAAAATCTACATCCTACAACGAACAAACATGTAATTAAATTATTACCTAAGAAGAATTGGTGTTACCCAGTTTGTCCATTTTAATGTGATACCTTGGTAAACTGGCATATTCGTCATTAACTACTTCTAATTCACAACACAAATTCATTTCTGAAAACATTTATTCAGTACACATTCATCCTGGATCCAAAAAAGCTTCTTTTGTAACTGCTAATGGTGATCCCTAAAAATACTATGATGCACCTGCTGAGCTTCTTATTTGGGATCCAGGATGAATCCAGGATGAATGTGTATTCTCTATTCTGATGTGGGTTCTCAATTTATTTTAGTATACATTGTGTTGTTGATTAGGTTTTCCTTTGTGCATTAATAGACATCTTAATACTAAAATAATGCAGTTTTTGTTTCAATAAAGACAAAGAATAACTTGCACCCCTTTCGTTCAGGAAAAGATTAGCAATGAAGAATGGAAATGCATAATCTTTGTATGTCTCTAAACTCCGCCCACATGGAATGATTGTTACAAAAAGAATTTCAACTGCAAAAAAGGAAATCGAGAGAAAAAAGCTAGGGTAATGTAACAAAAGTAAAACAAATGCAGCGAATAATTAATCGTTTATTCGCAATTGTATTATCACAGAAAGGTTTGCATTGTTTTTCAATAGGGTAAGATGGGGTAAACAGACCCCTAGGGTAACTAGCCCTCCGGGGTAACTGCCTCCCCTTTTTTTCAGATAATGCCCACAATATGTCACAAAATGTATCCACCAAAATTCTAATCACAAATTTTGTAGATATTCCCACAAAATGATTTTAAAGGTAATTCATATTTTTTTTAAAGCAGCTATATTTCAATGAAATTAGAACTATATATTTGTTTTCAATGCACAATTCGGAAAGCCTTAAGATAAATAGTTCAATGGTCTAGAGATAAAATAATGTGATACATTTTCATAAAAGGAGTAATATGTTGGATGAATGTGCTGAGGGCAACTCCCCCCCTCACCTGCTTTGGGGTAACCATCCCCCGGGGGATAGTTAAATCTTTATGGTAATGGATGTTGTTTTACCTGTCATTTAGACAGATAGGTTGGCTATGATCCATTAACAGTTTTTTCTCCAAATTATCCTATTTTGTGTCAGCAATTAGGGCTTGTTCTTAGGGGGGCTAGTTACCCCATCTTACCCTATATTTGTTCTCACATTTCTAAACAAAGAGGGGGCAGTTACCCCAGTACTTAAAAAGAAATATTTCAAAAAATCAACATTTCATCAATAATAAAATAATCTAAACTCTAGCCATTTATAATTATAAATAATAAAATGTACCTTATCATGGCCATTATCCACATATTTTTTTCTGCAATTTTTGCTTTTTTGTTTCAGAAATTAAATATTGTTAGCCCCATGTTACGCCATCTTAAACTATTTTTTTTTAAATAAAATCTATTACAGTAGAACAAATAAAAAAATAAGAATAAAATCTATTACAGTAAAGTATAAACATCTATTACTGTAGATGTGAGGTCTGAGGGCTCTACGGCCGCTATACTACCAGTTCCGGGAACGCCTGAACGCAGCACTATTGTTCGTTCCGAATCACCGGAATTCTAATCAGCTGTGCCTTCCCCATAAGTAGTTAAGAACCATACAATGTCTTTACAGGTTGTGAGGTATTGTTAGTTCGTAAGCTGCATTACTGAGCGTGTTTTTGGATTGCCTGATTATTTTAAACTTCGACCTGTGCCTGCCTAAGTGTTTTCTGATTGAGCCTATTCCTTCGGTACCTTTGCCTGTGACCTACTGGGATTTCGACCATTATACCTGCTTCTGTTTCTGATTAAGTCTAGCCCTCGTGTACCTTTGCCTGTGCCGTTCCGTTATACGACCCCTGCCTGTACCCTGGATATTCTCTTGCCTTGCCCTTGGGATTCATTCACTCAACAGAACTGTCCGTCCGGTAGCTTCATAACAGTAGAGTATAAGAAATAGCCACTATTGATACTCAGTGTTTCCTGTCTTGATGATGGGGCCACATGGCCTCATCCCCATCACATTCAAATCCTCTCTTGCAATGCACTGAGAGAAAAATCTTCTTGCATGCCTTATCCAACCTTAACATTTCACTGCACCTATTTCTTGTGCGGCAGCAGTCATTGCATTCAGCAAGGGGATCAACTCATAGGGACCTTCTACCTCTAGGCACTGAAGAACTCCTCAATGGGATTCAAAAATGGGGTATATGCTGGAAGGAACTGCATCATCATCCCAGGGTGTACTGCAAACCACTCATTGACAAGGCGAGAGTGGTGGAACGCCACATTGTCCCAGATAATGACGAAGAGTGACATGCTAGTACTCAACAGCCCTCTTTCCTCAGGTGGGATCAGCTTGTCATGAAGTGCATCCAGGAGTGTTGAGGCGCTTGGTGTTCTAGGGGCTAATAGTGGGGATATGGCATAGGACACCATCATTGGAGATGGCAGCACACATGGTTATGTTAGTGGCCCTGTACCCAATGAGGTTCCTTCCCTCTGTCCTGGAACTGTGACAGTGGCCCTGTACCCAGGTTCCTTCCATGTCGCCTCACTTTGAACAGATTGAAGCCGGTTTCATCAACATAAATGAAGACATGATGTGCCCCCTCAGCTTCAAGCTCCATTATTCTCTAAAAGGCAAAATTACATTGAAAAGTGACTCCAGATTACTCTAACTGCATGATATGACAAGTCATTGCAGTACACTGTAGTAATGTTTCCTTACCTCCATATATTGGCATCTGGCCTCCTTCACAACGTCAGAGATCCTTTGAAATGGAACTGTATAGAGCTGCTTCATGACCATATGGTTCCTTCTTAGGATGCAGGCAAGGGTGGGCATGCTCACGTTGTTGATGTTCCTAGACATGCCAATCACTGCTGCCCTGATTTTATGCAGCCTTATGGTATTGTTTGCTGCAACCATGTTCACAACGGCTGCCTCCTGCTCAGTACTAAACATTCTCCCTCTACCACCAGAGAATGGTAGCCTTTGGATTCTATAAAGAATACATGTAATGGGAATGAGGGAAGAATTACATTAAATATATCACTGGAGATCTTCTGTGTATACTATACAGCAACATTACCTGTTTTGCTGTCGAAAAATTCGGACAATGGATGCGACAGCGTTTCTGTTCAGAACAGGTTGTATTCTTAGTCCAGCCTCTCTAAGTGAAAGGCCATGATTGATAACGTGATCAATAACAGTCGCCTGAATTTCATCAGAAACCTAAGCCCTTCCAAGGGTCTTACTGAGGAAATTCCCATGAGTTGTGAACTCAGCCCAACCCAGAAAAGTAATCTATTACACTAACTTGTGGCATCTCTGCCCTTGACAATCAGTGGATCCCCTAGCTACTCCCTGCTGGTCCGTACTCATCATCCTTTGATTAGTTTAGTTCCTCCTGATCCCCATTAGCGTTTTCAAAGCCGCAGCGGTTCTTCCTGGGGTCCACAATTAGAGGGGCTAACTGCACACACACACACAGCCCTGAATCCAGCAGGCACAATGAAGACGACCATGAGACAAAAGAAAAATTGATGCTAATTAATTAACAGTCTCCTATTATGTAATTTCAACCCCCTTCATCGAGTTGGGGTGAGTGGTGAAAGCCGTGCACAGCCCTACTAATAGCAAAAAAACTGGAGGATTGACTGCTGACTAACTAATTAATCACCTCCGTTCCATTGAAACCCCTAATTTTGTGTGCTGGGAGCCTCGCTGTTTGTGTGCGTATGTAAATGTGAGACAGAATGAGATGCTGAAAGATTGGTGTAAGCTAAGGCATATTTTACCAACTGTAGAGAGTTTAAAGTGTTGTTGTTACCCCCCCCCCCCCAGTGATCGTACATCCTAAGATGACCCGACATAGTTATAGAAAATTCAGACACCCCCCCACCCCACACCAGCACCACCTCGCCATATTAAACCGTCTCCCTCTTTAACACATGCCTTGATGATGATTGGCTGAGACAATAAGATTCTCCAGAGGGCAGAAAATGAAACTTAGACAAAGCTGTGTAAACATGTTGTAGCTCTGCTTGAGTGTGTGTGTGCGCGTGCGTGTGATTCTGTGTGAACTAGATTGCTAACGCAGAGGCTAACCGAGGGAATTGTGTCAGAAGTTGAACGAGTTCAGGAAGTGAAACTCGCCTCAGCATCCAGCGCACGTCAGTCTTATAATTAGTCTGTGAGCCCTGTCTCTCTGTCTCTTTCTATCACTCTGTGTCTGTCTCTCACTGTTTCTCTATCACTGCCCTCTATCTTCCATACTCTTCTGTCCTGAAGATGATAGATAGGTAAATAATAATGGTGGATGGGTGCTCAGGTTTGACCTTCCTTGTCTTTTCTTTTTGCTGTAGTGTGACTGATGTGTATACAGTAGGTAAATAAGGTGTGGGTGATATGTTGCTGTTTCAGGTTCTAAAGCTGAGTGCAAAGTAATGGGAGCCAGTCAAATTCAGATGGTATCTCAGGAAGGCTCGCATTGAAAGGCTCCATGCATCAGTCAGTCAAATCTCCTTTAATTTCTGTCCTATGTCAATCATCTCTGCCTGCTTTTAGTTTCTGATTTATTTCTCACTCCTGAAACTGGAGTTCATCTTGATGCCACACCTCCTTCTAGCGTGTCTCTCTCCCTTTGTCTAGGTAGATCACCTCTGATCCACCGATAAGCCATATGGTAACAGAATTGCATGCTGGGTAACACGGCTGGGATTTAACTCCCTGGTGACCTTTGTACTGGAGGTCAGCTGCTTGTGTCTGGCAAACCTGTGCACCACACCTGTTCATTATGTAGTGACATTTATACCTGCATGCAATTAATCAACATCAATCAATGTATTTATTGTTCCAATTGGGACGTATAGTATGTTTCTGCATTAGGCATTTCAACAGTAAAAAGAAAATCAGGGACAACCATAGGAGATCAATATTGAATTTCATAATAAGATTGTTACTTCTGGGATTGAAGAGTTCTTGAATCCTTTGCTCTTCAGTTTGGTGGACTAAAAAAATGACCTACGGGGAGGAGCATAACATCACAGAGGAATAAGTCATCAAGATAATTTATGTTGTACCTCATGCGTTTGTTTGTGTGTGCGCTAGACTGCTATAATGTAGAGGCTAATCCACCTGCCACATTAGCTTCAACTTAATTAGCTTCACAAACAAGTTCAATTCCAGAAGTTGTCCAAAACAGATTACACACATTGAAACAACTGAGGACATAGAACCTTAACTGATAACCCTCCTTAATGAGACACAAGTTAAACAGCAGTGGGCACACCAATTCACCGATTTTCCTTGCACTTGAACCTACATAGCAAATAGTCTATATGGCAAAGTTCTTTATTATGCCCAGACCTGCGGTTGACTATCCTTGGAGGTTCAGATGTTCTGAACAATGACAACTAATTTTTATAGTTTCATGTAACTAAATATGTGTATTTTTTTAGGATTGTGATCCATTGACCTCTATTTATGCTTTCATGTTTTACTCTAAACAAAAGCATCCATTTACTTTTGTAAAATCTATTGTTCTTTTTTGCTGCATTACAGTAAGTAGAAGGTGTTTGAAAATAAATTATTCAGCGTATTCACTCCTTTTGTCTCCCACTCGTCAGCTCACCTTGGATCAGTTGTTTATTTAGTACTTTTTAATAGGTTGGGTGAGCCTCTTGGCTTAAAGGTTAATCCTTTTCAAACTTCTTCGTCCCGCTCCAGAAGGAATGCATTATAAATGGGGACTAGTCTTTGGGAAAGGACGTTCTTGGCATTTAATTTCCAGTAAGACAAGCTAAGCTAAGCCGCAGGGTGTGAGATGAGGTGAATGGGCCCCTTTAGCAGTCGCTACCTCATTAGCTGCCTGCTAACGCTGTAGATAGTCTCACAAAGCAGCTGAATCACCAAGTCTGAATAGACTAAATCCCCTGGCTAAATTAAATTTGTCCTAGTCGTAGTGCCCGACCACGCAACAATGGGGCATGTCGTTAATTATAGCCAGGTCGCCATTGTTTGCTTTCAACCTCTTGGTCCTGGTTAGCTAACCTTCATCACAGAGGAAGAGGAAGGCCAAACATTGAAAAGAGGAATGGAGGGAGGAAAAAAGAGGAGAGCAGGACGAGGACAATAGAAAAGAGAGAGGGCTCAATGTGATAGAGAAATTTAAAGAAGAAAGAAATGGAGGGACGTTGTAGTGAGGAAAACACATGATGTCATCCCGAGGACAGGATGTGACTGGCTGCTATTAACTGTATAGCTTAACTATGTGATGCGAGCCTTGCCAAGAGCTAATATGTTAGTTTAGTTGTGTAAACACAATGATGCATGATCGTATGTTAAGCTTCTCTACTAATCGTGATGGCATGTGTTTGCACTTTGTTGTCATAGCAGGACAAAGTGGGAAACCAGGATGTGAGGGTAGGCACTGATTGGTCTAAAAGGATCTGATTCCAGAGCTGAGACTCTAATAGGTCAATGTAGGCACAGACTCAACATATTATTGATTAGAGTTGTGCACACAGAGGCCCTCCAGGAGAAGTTTCATCTGAGGGATTCCCACTGCTGTAATGTCCTGGAATACACAAGGATACACATGGAATATGTATGAACTCCTGTCTCTAAAGAACACAGTGTTGTCAGAGTGAAAGAGAAACAACGATAGAGACATAGAGAGTCAGAAGGAGAGTGACAGAGACACAGAGAGAGAGAGAGTGGTTTTACCAATGTAGAGCAAATGGGAATGACGGCTCCAGCAGTGTGGGTCTGTAGCTTTGTGTTGGAGATATCACCGCCGCCGGCTAGCGATGGCTGTCACCAAGACTTTGCGTCACGGAAACATTGGCCTGGGGCACGGCAGGCGACTGTCTGGGTGTCTGAGAAGCACAAAGCAGCGTACGCTGACTGACAGAGCGGTATGAAGGAGGTTGAGAATACCTTCCATTGACTTGACTATCGCTGTCAGAGATATTGGCACTCTGTGTGTGTTGGGTCACTCTGTGTGTGTGTCTGGTTATGAATGCATGTCCGTTTCTGTGTGTGTGTGTGTGTGTGTGTGTGTGTGTGTGTGTGTGTGTGTGTGTGTGTGTGTGTGTGTGTGTGTGTGTGTGTGTGTGTGTGTGTGTGTGTGTGTGTGTGTGTGTGTGTGTGTGTGTGTGTGTGTGTGTGTGTGTGTGTGTGTGTGTGTGTGTGTGTGTGTGTGTGTGTGTGTGTGTGTGTGTGTGTGTG
>JACXGM010031505.1:0-12939 GCA_016801145.1 Umbra pygmaea
AAAGTGCTTAGAGCTGCTAAATGTATTTGTAGTTTGTTGATTTCCAAGTATAAAATTTGTTGAAATGTTTTCAGTGTGCGTGTATCCGTTTTTTTACATTTCCATCTCATTTTACCAAAACCGTGATAATATTGATAACCGTGATAACTTTGGTCACTATAATCGTGATATGAAATTTTCATACCGTCCCATCCCTAACTGTATATAGACATTCTGGAAACCAACAAAAAACTACATAAATGCCCCTGAAGAATGATCCATTGGCACTTTCACGGAACATGCTACAGGCTAGTAAAAGAATAGATCTGAGAAGGTCCTAAACAGGCACTAATTAAGACCTTATTGACACCCTGGGTTTTTACAAGGAACTGTACCCTGGACCATCACAAAAGATTTAATGGAAAACATCACGTCAAACCAAATGCTTACGGGACCTAATGGAAAAGTTACTGATTGTCTTAGTATAACCTCTTTTTGGGGATGCTTATTTAACTGTTGATGTATGAGGAAATATCCAAGCCTTCAATCATGGTATTGACTAGGGATGGGTACCAAAACCCGGTATTAAATGAGCCCCGGGGCAAAATTATGAAAAACCGTAGAATAGAAATCACCAACGTTATCGGTTCTGCTTTTAGTACTGGAGACATTATGAAAATACTAAATTTTTTATTGCTACATAAACGTTATCTTGCACATTTGCTCTCACCAACCGTTTCTAAGTTGCTATTAGATTAAGTCAGTCGTCTATGATGCATGTTCACTCTTCCCAATACAGAAGAGAGCTCTATTAGATTAAGTCAGTCGTCTATACCTCTCCTGGGGGACCCACAGCCATCTCACTATTTGGTTGTAGCCCTTAATGATACGCATCCCTATTATTGTGGGAGTTAGGGTGGGAGTTAGAGTTGGGCGTACCTCTGCCTGAGCCTTCCAGAACTCTGCCTCTTTGACGCTGTTCACCTCACAGTTAATGACCAGTACATCCGGAAGGCAGCGGATGTTCCGTGTCTGCACCTAGCGATGGATGGGTACAGGAAAACAAA
Source organism: Umbra pygmaea (assembly GCA_016801145.1). NCBI lineage: Eukaryota > Metazoa > Chordata > Actinopteri > Esociformes > Umbridae > Umbra > Umbra pygmaea. The sequence continues at coordinate 1,047 of JACXGM010031505.1, forward strand.
ATAAAAAACTGTATTTAAACAATGAAATAACCAACTTATTTTAAGGAAGTGTCCCTTACTGTGGGCTGGTACTTTTCACAGTTCTCACACCAAGCCTGGGTGCTTTGCTCAAGACAAATGCTCTTCTTTAGGATCTCAGCAAAGTCATATTCCTTAGTGGTCTTATCTAACAGAAACAAACACACAACATGCTCAATGCATCCCTTGTACTGCACAAGTAACAATGACACAAGTCACATGCTGGCCGGTAAATATCATTTGGGGAAAACCTACCAAGGGAGTTCTGCTCTGGGTAATGCATGGTGAAGAGCAAAGTGAGAGAAGTGCGTACAGTCTCCTTCCCACAGCGACAAAGGCTGCTGTTCTCAACCTCGCAGCCAAACTGCCTTCCGATCACAGACTCACCCGACGACCCCTGGGCACTAAAACAAACATCAAAATTGACACTGAACACCAACCGTAACGGCTTGACAATAATTACACGTTTAGTGTTCCACCTAGCTTCCAAATATTGCAGGTGTTGTGAGATTTAGTTCCAACTAGTCACCACACCTGGCTCCTCAGTACGTAAACATGTATCGGTTTTAACACCTGCTGCTGGCTCCTCTGTACGCCTGTGGGCCCTCCTGTTCCTGGGTTTCCTGGTGAAGCTGGGTGAGGATGAAGCGGTTCCAGCTCTGGATGAGTCGCCCTAGCCTGGCCTTCCCTGTCTGCTCGTCCGAGTCGGCCAGGATCAGGCCCAGGGCAGACGCCTCTGGGATGGTTCGGAATGCTCTGAGGAAATTACTGGCCTGCGAGAGAGGTGAGAGGGGGCAGTGGTTTGACTGACAGGGCTCCATTATGCACAACATGTTAGATAGCACATCAGACATACATGGTTATGAGGGTACCTGGCAGGGGTCTATAATGCACAACATGTTAGATAGCACATCAGACATACATGGTTATGAGGGTACCTGGCAGGGGTCTATAATGCACAACATGTTAGATAGCACATCAGACATGCATGGTTATGAGGGTACCTGGCAGGGGTCTATAATGCACAACATGTTAGATAGCACATCAGACATACATGGTTATGAGGGTACCTGGCAGGGGTCTATAAGGCACAACATGTTGGATAGCACATCAGACATGCATGGTTATGAGGGTACCTGGCAGGGGTCTATAATGCACAACATGTTAGATAGCACATCAGACATGCATGGTTATGAGGGTACCTGGCAGGGGTCTCCTCGTGACAAGTCCAGCATGTGAAAGAGGAAACCCAGCTCACACGCAAGACAGAATTCCTTCTGACAGAGGTGGTTCTGAACAAGGCAGCGGATTGGCTCCAGAAAATACAACACCTAGCCAATCAGACACACAGCAGGAAATACTTATTCAAATAACCCATCATGCACCTGATTAAAACAATAAATCACGAGTTTGATAAATGATAGGTATATTAATGTTATATACATGACTGCCACACTTTGACAATTCTCACCTGGATCATGCAGTTGCAATAAGCATTGGGAATGTGAGGTTCTAGACCTGCAAACAGAGTTCTGTTGTAATGTTTAAAGTCAAAGTCTTCCAGCCCAAGTTTAGAGTATTTTATGGTGACCTGAGGAGTGCAAAACAAAGTTCAAGACTTAAAGTTGACAAAACAAAACAAAGAAGTGTGCTTAACACAATTTAATGTAATCAGCAGAGTCACACCTTTCTGTATTTTTTGGGCACCATGTAAAGGTGTGGTTCTTCATCTCGACCACTAGGGGACTCAGGAACCCCCTGATTGTAGTTATCATAGTCCAGTTCTACCTCCTTGATCTTGTATGGAACCTAAGATGGCAAACATGAGAACTGGTCACAACAAACAGTATGTTAATCGTGGGCTAGATCCAACATAAGCAATTCGGTTCATGGAATGTTCCGCTTCATAAAGATGGTTAAGGGCGCCTTGAGGCTCAGTGGTTAGAGAGGACCTAAACAAGGTGGTGTTCACCTTAGTAATCTTACTAAAATAAAGACTTCCACCATTTCTGCCACAAATGAAAAAGCTGATATGATTGGCCTGTGTGAAACCTGGCTTAAGCTTCATGAATTTGTTGCCCTTAATGAGGCCTCTCATCCTGGCTACACTAGTAATCATATCCCCTGCGAATCTCGCAAAGGTGGTGCTATCATTTGAAACCGATCTTAAACGTGCACCCAAAAAAATAACTGGGTCTTTTGAGGTTCTTGTCATATAATCTGTGTGTCTTACTTAATCTTGTTTTATAGCTACTATCTACAGGCCACATGGGCCATACACAGTGTTTCTTAATGAATTCCCTGAATTCTTAGAGCCTAGTAGTCATGGCAGATAATATTATAATTTGTGGTGATTTGATATTCATATAATGGAGAACTCGAATGACCTTCTCCAAAAGGCTTTACGAGCAATAATTGACTCAGTGGGTTTTGTCCAACACGTCTCAGGACCTACACACTACCATTACCACAAGTTGGACCTTGTTTTGTCTTCTGGAATAGATGTTGTGGACCTCAATGTTCTTCCTCATAATCGAGGAATGTCAAACCACCATTTGACTACATTTACTGTCACATCAATTACTCTAATTGGAACCCAACCGGGGACTTTTAAGAGCCGCACTATAAATTCTCTGATGACCTAAAGGTTCTTGGATGTCCTTCATGACTCAATCTACCAATGACGTCAGAGTTGACACATCTGTGAATGATCTAACTGAAGATTTATACCTAACCCTGTGTAACACACTGGATGCATTCGTACTGCTAAAAACTAAACTTATCCGCAACAAGAAACTTGCTCCCTGGTATACAGAAAACACCAGAACCCTAAAGCAAGCCTCCAGAAGACTGAAGCAGAAATGGTTCGACCAAATTGGAAGTATTTACACTAGCTTCGACAGTAATATGCATTTCCGAAATGCACTCACTCTCCTTTCTGCTTGATCAGCCTATTTCTTCTGAATTGAGGAAAACCAAAACAATCCCAAAAACATTTGCAATAGTATACGTGCCTTGGGACTAGGGTCATTCTCTTCCTTCTCAGTCCCCACTTAAGTCTCATTGATGTGATGGGGGACGGGAGACATTTTATATATTTTTCTTTGTTTCGATGTAGTACACCTAAGGCATGCCAACTCTAATGTTTCTGACGTCATGTTGATCCTAGGAGGACCCAAACCCTTGGAACATGCTTCAGGACCATGTGGCCTGATGACTCCTTCCTGTCTCCATCTTGTGTCAACCTCGCTGTGCTAGTGCCCACGTAACTGCTGTTGGTGATCACATTTCTGCCTGGTGACTCCAGCTGTACATCTCCAGAGAGCATCCCGTTGACCCTGCCCGAGGACACCAAATTGTGTTGGTACTACACAAAGACTGCGGTCACAGCCCACCCATTGCTATCTCCATTTATTGACACTAATTGAACACTGATTAACAATGTGACCTTAATACAATTGGATGTGTCCCTTCAGATCCCCCACCCGGTACAGTGTGTCAATGTCTAATGACAATATCAACAGTGTTTTGCTTGGGACAGCACCATCTGCTTTAACAAATGTGGGGAATCGTTTTGTTGAATCATTTGTTATATTTGTGTCAATCTTAATTTTGGTATTTGGTTGCAAGGCTGGGGAAATGTGAGCCTATTTCACGTAAGTGAGTAATGATTTCCATTAACAGGGTTCGCAATCCATCTTGCCAGAGTAGCTTTCTGTATATTATTTTAACAACACTCATGGCATACTGCATTTAGGTAGGCTATTAAATAATATAAAACAATAAGGTTAATGTTTCGTAAATGTAGTGAAGAAGAAATAGAACATTCAGTAGAAGCAGAAGTACAACAAGAAAAAGAACAATAACAAGACTCATGAAATCTGATGTATTTATAGATATTCTCTGAATAAAATAAAAATATATTACTGACAGCTATTCAGACATTGTCGAAAATTACAATGGCGTTGACTTCAGACTTTTAGGCCAGGTATAAGCACTTTGTGACATCGGCTGGTGTAAAAATGACTCTATTAAATAAATAAATCGATTGACCTCATACAGTAGCGTAGGTTATGAATGTCTACAAGACAAAACAATAAATTTTGATTAAAATGGAATGTATTCCAGGGATAATATATTCTGGAACAAAATATTTGAACAACCTCCCAACCCTCTATGTTAGTTCAGTGTAATGCACAGACATCTTGGGGGGTAGGGGCTCGACCAAAAAGGGCACCCCACCCACCCATTTTGCCAACACATCAACCCACCCCACACTACACCACCCACCCCAAATATCTTTTTGGACATTATTCTTTCAAAAGAATATTCCATATCCCTGGCCTGTAGAGGTGGTGTGTTACATAACTCTGTTTCAATATCTTTTATAAATTAGGGTCTGACATATTATTTTAGATGCTATTTATAGGCAATGTGCATACAATCTGATATTTTTATTATGTTTTAATTTAATAATTATTCAACTTTACAATTACAGTAAAGTCAGGAAATGCATCACATATGCCTCTACTGCTATTCAATTACATTTCAGTGTCAGCAAAGTAGCCTAGTGTTTAGGACGTCTCAACACATGGACACTGTTTTGACTCCCCGATCGCCATGGTAAAACCTCTGTCATTCTGTTTGTGAGCGATAGAATTGACACTAATGGCTCCCAGGTTGTTGCTGTAAATAAGAATTGGTTCTAGGTTAACTTACCTGGTTAAATAAATTAATAAATATAGATTACCCCCACTTCTATCTCCATTTATGGACACTAATTGAACACTGATAAACAATGTGACCTTAATACAATGGGCTGTGTACTTTTAGATCCCCCACCCAGTAAAGCCAGAAGAGGACTGGCCACCCCCTTGAGTGTGGCCTTTCTCTAGGTTTCTTCCTAGGTTCCATCTAATACAGAGTTCTTCCAAGCCACTGTACATCACTTGATTTTTGGGGGTTTTAGGACGGTATCTGTCAAAGCACTTTGTGACAACTGCTTTTGTAAAAAGGTCTTTATAAGATAAATTTGATTGATTGATTTATCTAATAACAAATTATATGTATGTAAAATAAAGTATATGCTCTAACATAAAAAACAACTTAAATTTCTGGATGATTGACATACTTGGTTACGGGGACGGGTGCGAGGATTAGGGGCGTAACCAATGAATCCGACGGTCTTCATCGTGCGCAGGATGTCTGGGTCAACTGGCGGCGCTCGTCTGGAGAGGAAACAGTGACAAAAATATGTTTTGTAAATTAGTATTTCCTTATGTTGTCCCATATCTAGATTTGCATAGTTAACTCAGCAAAAAAATAAATGTTCCTTTTTCAGGAGACTGTACACCGCGTTCAAAATTATATGAAAATAAGATATTTTACACTGATTTTCCTAAATAGTCTATGCAAATGACAGTAAGTACAATCTTCAATCTTCAAATCAGTATAAGACAAATTTCATTGAACAAACCACCCAATGAAAACAGTATTTTCTTCTAAAAATAAAAAACTCAAAATGCACTGTTCAGAGTTTCAAAATATTGTTTAGGTTGTGAAGAACTGAAAATGGTCATATGTTGAATTTGCAGCATTAAGAGGTCATATTTACTGGAATCAAACACTATTTCAATCAAACACATCTTAACAGGTTAAGTTACATGTTAACATAGGACCCCTTCTTTGATATCACTTTCACAATTCTTGCATCCATTGAACTTTTGAGTTTATGGAGACTTTCTGCTTGAGATTTTTTGCAGGATGTCAGAATAGCCTCCCAGAGTTGCTGTTTTGATGCAAACTGCCTCCCACCCTCATAGATCCTTTGCTTGAGGATGCTCCAAAGGTTCTCAATAGGGTTGAGGTCAGGGGAGGATGGGGGCCACACCATGAGTTTCTCTCCTTATATGCACATAGAAACCAATGACACAGAGGTATTCTTTGAAGCATGAGATGGTACATTGTCATGCATGAAGATGATTTTGCTACGGAAGTCACAGATCTTTATTTTACCATGGAAGAAAGTGATCAGTCAGAAACTATGTACTTTCCCAAGGTCATTTTCACACCTTCACCTAAAGCGGCCTACCAGCTCTCTCCCCATGATTCCGGACCAAATCATGACTCCTCCACCTCCTTGCTGACGTCGCAGCCTTATTGGGACATGGTGGCCATCCACCAACCATCCACTACTCCATTTATCTGGACCATCCAGGATTGCAGGGCACTCATCAGTAAACAAGGCTGTTTGAAAATTAGTTTTCATGTGTTCATGTTTCTGGGCCGACTGCAACTGTTTCTGCATGTAAGCATTGGTTAGGGGTGGCCAAATTGCACAACTGCAAGCCTCTGGAGGATCTTACCCCTTGAGGTTAGCGGGACTCCAGAGGCACCAGCAGCTTCAAATACCTGTTTGCTGCTTTTTAATGGCATTTTAGCAGCTGCTCTCTTAATCTGATGAATTTGTCTGGCAGTAACCTTCCTCATTATGCCTTTATCTGCACAAACCTGTCTGTGCTCTGAATCAGCCACAAATCTCTTCATAATATGATGATCACTGAATCAGCCACAAATCTCTTCATAATATGATGATCACGCTTAAGTTTTCCATGAAATATTTCATGCTTTCATACCTCGTCCAAGGCATTGCACTATTTGATGCTTTTTCACAGCAGAGAGATCCTTTTTCTTTCCTATATTACTTGAAACCTGTGGCCTGCTTAATAATGTGGAACATCCTTAAGTAGTTTACCTTTAATTGGGCTCACCTGACAAACTAATTATCACAGGTGTCTGAGATTGATTTCAGTGATCCAAAGAGCCCGGAGACTCAATACCATCCATGAGTTTGATTGTAAAATGAAATATTTGATGTTTATGACACTTAATTCCAATTTGCATAATAATTTGGAACGCAGTATACTTGTAAGATAATTCGTAAATATCCAAATAGCTCCACAGATGTCATAGTAAATGGATTAAACAATGTTTTCCATGCTTGTTCAAGGAACCATAAACAATTAAAGAACATGCACCTGTGGAACGATCATTAAGACCCTAGCAACTCACAGACAGTGGGCAATTAAGGTCACATTTATGAAAACTGAGGACACTAAAGAGACCTTTCTACTGACTCTGAAAAACACCAGACAAAGGATGCCCAGGGTCCCTGCTAAATTGCGTGAATGTGCCTTAGGCATGGTGCAAGGAGGAATGAAGACTGAAGATGTGACCAGGGCAATACATTGTAATGTCTGTATTGTAAGAACCCTAAGACAGCGCTACAGGGTTACAGGAAGGAGAGCTGATCATCCTCGCAGTGGGAGACCACGTGTAACTACACCTGCACAGGATCGGTACATCCGAACATCACACCTGTGGGACAGGTACAGGATGGCAACAACAACTGCCCAAGTTACAGCAGGAAAGCACAATCCCTCCATCGGTGCTCAGAATGTCCACAACACAGGCTGAGAGAGGCTGAACTGAGGGTTTGTATGTCTGTTTTAAGGCAGGTCCTCACCAGACACTATGAGCACACACCCACCTTCACTGGAACTGACAGGAGGGGGAAAAAATGCTCTTCACTGACGAGTCATGATTTTGTCTCACCAGGGGTGATGTTTGGACTGTTTCGTCAACAGACTGAGCATTACACTGAGGCCTTTATTCTGGAGCGGGATGATTTTGGAGGTGGAGGGTCCGTCATGGTCTGGGGCGGAGCTTATTGTCATTGCAGGCAATCTCAAAGCTGTGCTTTACAGTGAAGACATTGTCCTCCATCATGTGGTACCCTTCCTGCAGGCTCATCCTCACATGACCCTCCAGCATGACAACGCCACCAGCCATACTGCTCATTCCGTGTGTAATTTCCTGCCAGACAGGAATGTCAGTGTTCTGCCATGGCCAGTGAAGAGCCGGGATCTCAATCCCACTCAGCACGTCTGGGACCTGTTGGATCGAAGGGTGAGGGGGCTAGGTCCATTCCTACCCAGAAATGTCTAGGAACTTGCAGTTGCCTTGGTGGAGAGTGTGGTAATATCTCACCGCAAGCACTGGCAAATCTCCAAAAGGAGGAGATTCAATGTAGTACTTAACGCAGCTGGTGGCCATACAAATTCTGTTACTTTGACCCCCCTTTTGTTCAGGGACACATTATTGCATTTTTGATATTCACAAGTCTGTGGAACTTGTTCAGTTTACTGAATACAAGAACAACATAATCAATTTCCGAAAATACAAAATCTGCATTCTTACAGTGATGGCAATACATCTTGTGCCCTGTGCGTGATCTCGCGAGATCGCGGTAGCAGTATATTTAAATAACACTTACCTGATGGCTGCTACTGAGATCACGCACAGAGGACAACATGTATAGACCTAGCAGCTGAGAGTAGCAGCCATCAGGCAATTGTTATTTAAATATACTTCTTGTGTACTTACAAACATTTCAATGCCTCGTTTTCGAAGTACAGAAACTACTTGTACTACTGTAAAAGTTTGGTAACATTCCCGGCATTTTTATTTTTTTATTTTTTACGAGATACCAACTTGGTTCCATTAGCGCCTGCACTAAGCCATTCGTCCGATCGCGCTAACTCAACCAATGTTATAACAAGGGAAAAAAGCTTAGGGGGGGTTGTTTGGCTCGAGGTCAAGGTGCAAATGACCCTAGGGCTATATTACTCAGAACCATCACTTTAACTAGTTATATATTGTGAAATGCCAATCTTGCTCTTCTAATAGTGTTTATGTTTTATTAATATAAATTGATATTTTCAACCCCTGCATCCAATAAGCTAGCTCATTATATTACTAGTTCTAAAACAAAGTTTTTGCATTTTTTGTAGTTTTCAACAAAGTTACATAGTGCAAGTTTAATTGTGTGAAACCATTTTCTCCCAATCATAGGAGACACAAACTTTCTGAACAGTATTTCACCCAATTGCATAAATAGAAATCGACAAAAAAAGATTTCAAACAATGTACTGCCTACCTGGGGCTGGGCGTGGCCTGTGTGGTAACCCAGTCTGACAGCAGAGGCTCTGAGCTGGTCAGGGGCATGGGGATGAGGGATAATGGCAGCAGGTCATGGCTCCAGTCCAGCTGGGGCAACGAGTCCACCAGACAGGGCAGAGCAAATTCCGTCTCCCGGGAATAACCATTGTAAGAAACCTCTGGGGCATCCGACCAAAGATGCACCCCTCCCCCGGAGTCCCCGAATGCCAAGGCCTGCTTGCTTGAGGACACGTCAAAGCTCATGAGCAACTGGCCCCCGGTGTTGACATGGAAGACGTCAGCAAGATTGGCTAGCCCAGTGGGCTCACAGAACTGACACTGTCCTGGGGACGGGTGGAAAATATCAGTCATATTTTCCTCAATCTCTGAAAACTACAGTTAGCAGGATTCCCAACAAACTCAGTCACTATGTGATCTATACCTGTCTGTGAGATGATGGCTAGACGCGAGGTGTACGTCGGGATGAAACGCAGGAACAGGGGGTCTATGTGCACCTGGAGGGGTGTGACTGCGCGCATCATCCGCAGGTCGAAAACCATGAGGAATCGGTCACACGCCAGCCCGTTCAGACCCCGGCTGGAGAACCCGCAAGCTGCCAGGAGGTTGCCGTGGACATCGAAGTCTGACAGGCTACCGGAGAAGGCATCAAACTCATGTTCGAGCTTGAAAGAGCGCAGGTCACAGAGGGACACCTGATTTTACGGAAAAAAGATTAAGATGTATGTGAACGTTTCAGGGAGGGAAAAGACTTCCAATACAATCTGTGAGGAAACATGGGTAGCCTTGGGCATCTCTCGTTGTCCTGACCTTCCCAGACGTGTTCCCGCAGAACAGGAAGCGGTTGGACTGGCGCATTATAGCTACCCCTGGAGCCTCAACGCTGAACTAGATAGAAAGATCACAATGTATTCTTCAATTCAATCACTAATTAGCCAATGGGTATATGCCAAAAACACAACACAAATGGTTTCATTTTCACATGCCGGTGTCCTGCGATACCTTTAAGGTTTGCTGCACAGTATTAAGATCGAATTCAAGCACATAGTTCTGCAGTCCACCCATGAGTATGGTGTTGTTATCTGTCATTAGGAGACTGTGCATGTCAGCTCCGTCCTCCATTCTGAAACACAAAGCATGATGATTACTATCATGCATGTTTTAATTTTAACCTTTATTTAACCAGGTAAGTTGACTAAGAACAATTTCTTATTTACAGCAACGACCTGGGAGCAATTAGGGTAAAGTGTCTTGCCCAAGGACACAACAACATTTGGCTCAGTCGGGAATCGAACTGGCAACCTTCTGACTACAAGTCTGACTCCCTACCCACTGAGCCATCTGCGCCCCCTGTACACCGTGATGTCTCACAAAATAGAAGAACAAACTACTGATGTGCTGCCGTACTGCCTGGTGTGAAGGTATATCCCCCACAAAATGGATTCATAAAAAAAGGATATATGGCTAATTATAAATATTTGTGAAGATTCATAATATTCTCAACACGCACCATATTTTCATATGGAGTGTACAGTACACCAAAAAATATTTTGCTTTATTAAAAAGCCTAAATATTACTTTAAATCGTAGAAAATGTGGGGGTATACTGAAAATTAGCTTTACAAAGAAAGTTTCAAGAAATTATTACTTTTCTTATTGGAGTTTTGCCTTCATATGAAAACATTATTGACAATACACATCCAATCTTATCTCAAATAATATTAATAATAATAATACATTTATTTATAAAGCGCTTTCAAGTCAAAGTGCTGTACAGAGCATAGAAAATGCAATTCAAAAACAGTTCTAGTGACTAAAATATAACACACACTCATACTCTCAGACAAACATACAAAGAAATGATGCCTCATACACCACAGTAAACAGATCGGTCTTTAGCTTTGCTTTAAAAACCTCAACAAAACAAGCCTGCCTGATGTTCAGAGCTAAGCTGTTCCACAATGTTGGTGCGTGGAAAGAAAAGGCCCGTTCACCAACTGACTTCTTTTTAACCCTTGGGACACTAAGAAGACCTGTCCCCTGCGAACGCAGGGCTCGAGCAGACACATAGGGTTTCACTAGGTCGTTAAGATACAACGGTGCACTGCCATTTAATATTTTATAGGTTAGCAGCAACACCTTAAAGCCTGCTCTGGCATGAACAGGGAGCCAATGGAGAGAGACTAACACTGGTGTAATATGTTCATATCTGGAGGCTCCAGTCAGAACATGAGATGCAGCATTCTGAACCAACTGCAGACTCAGCAATACATACATTTAAAACAATTTAATGTTTAAACTGGTTATTGCAAACATTTCATCAGCACCCACCTTTGGAGGCAGGAAAACATGCGTGTATGGCCTGCATGAAGAAAATAAATTTGTCCTAAGTAAAACAGCAAGAAACCCACAACAACGTATAAGTAATGTCCATGCAACTCACGGGTAGTCAAACATGACGAGGCCTCCACGTGTTTGGCACCTGAGATTACTCTTAGAGAGAAACAGAACCCCTGTCTCCATACTCTGAATGTGACGAATGTCATCAGTTGAGTGTGCCTGGAACGAAGAGTAGCGGCCCATTGTGGGACCAAAAAAGGACATTGCATGACCCTATGGAAAAGAGAGTGGAGAAACAATGTTATCACAGAAAAGTGTCCTAATAGCATAACCTGGAAATGTACACAAACAAATGTGAACCAATTTAAGTGAAAGAAACTAATGGATGCATTGGTTGTTTGAAGTACCAACTATACCCGGACATAAATTGTCTCCTATCCGGTGGTTGTTTGAAGTACCAACTATACCCGGACATAAATTGTCTCCTACCCGGTGGTTGTTTGAAGTACCAACTATA
>JACXGM010031506.1:0-12942 GCA_016801145.1 Umbra pygmaea
ACACGCCTACATTCATTTTCCTATCTCCACAGTCGATTGGATTGCCACCGTGACGTCAGCGTGTGAAAATTCCCCGCAAAATTTCTAATCTTGCTCTTACACTAGCCAGGCATGTATTAAACATATCTCACTGTTCTACAAATGTCTGGGAGAAGCTACTAGCACCTCCAGATCGCTGTAGGGTGAAGTATCCCTTTAACTATTGAATGGACATGCTGACTGCAGACTGTACAGAACAGTTTATCAAAATACTGTTATTTGATAAAATTATTTAAAAAACAACATTCCCATGTATGACGGATGCACATTTTGCGTGTATTTACAGATGAAATTACAGTTAATTGCAAGGTATTAAAAAAGCTTCTGTATAAGTCTGGCTGTGGGACCTAAGAACCTTTGTATGGAATTTTGTGATTGTACATCCTTGAATGACTGAGAAAAATAAATTTGCACATGAACTACATACGATTTTGAGAAAATGGCAGATAAAAATATGCTAATGCAATTAAAAGTAAAGTAAAGCTTGCAGCTGAAATGTAAAGAAATTGAATTTTGTTTTCAAATTAGATCCCTGACAATGTAATTTGCAGGAATTTCTGAGATACACAGTTGGGTCAAAGTGATGTCACACTTTGAAATCAGACTATGCTTTATGCTTTTGATCCTGTGCTGGACCAATGCTGCTGTTTATACAGTATGTGCTGTAGCTAATATCAGGGTGACTGAAGCACTTTCCTTATCTGTTTTTCATTGAACTAGTAAAACAGTCCCTAAGGATTTTCCATCATAATAGGATGCTGTAGGACAGGTAGTGTATGAGATTTAAATGGTTTTAGGAAGCTATTTTAAAGGAATCTGTTTGGGCTTTTCTCATAGGATATGCATAGGAACCAAACCTGTAAAATATTCTTGTAGAATTCTCTTACAGGATTTTGAAATGGTTAATATGGTTCCAAATTATGATTAGAAAATTTGTGTACATTTATCATGAATAATGTTTTGTACATTTAAATGTACAGTAATGACTACAAACTACCCCCACAGCAACAAAAAATCCCAGAATACACACTGCTGTTTGGACCCACAGCCTTGTGAGCATTAACTCGGTTAAAGGTTCTACTTATTTCACATAGTGTGATTACATGGTCCTCTGGAGACTTTTGTGTTCAACTCAGTATTGCTTTGCCTAAAGCAAGAATAAAGAGAATGTAGCTACTTTAGGAATTCAGTTTTACTTTCACAGTCTGTTATTTTTTGTATTCCCTGACACATACAACATCAGAGCTGGTGTACTAGGACTATTGTCATTATTATTTTAAAATTCTTATATTGTTGTAAATTCTTGTTTATAAGCCCACTGCATAGAATCGCCGTGCCATGTCAAAAGAAATTTCTCTGCATAGGATGATGTATGTTATCCAATGCATATGATAAATAAACAACTCTGACTCTGACTTTGACTCTGACTTATATTCCTTCATGAATAATCTTTTGTGTTAAAGGTACAATAGGTAGTTTTCCAAAACAATAACAAAAGACATACTTTGCATTAAAAAAGCAAACATCACTATACCTATATTATATATATTTCTTAGTTGTGTACTTACATTTTCCTAAATTTTTTCCAACAACTCTCAAAACCAGAGAAATTCTTAATATAATTCGAAGACACGGGACGGTTCATTTTGTCTTCCTTTAATGGTGTCATATAACCTTTGACTGCTCTAGTTGCTCTAAGTTCCAGGGAACTGCCAAACATAATGTGAATAAAGTTATAATATTTTTAACAATACATTACTTTGTCAGTGAACATTTTTTCTGCCGGAGATGCTATATTGGAAGTTTGTCATTGACAACAAAACCCACGATCCCACGCTACTTCCCGACGTCATCCAAGTACATATTTTGCTATTGTTTTGATTGAGAGACCCCTAGCGGCCAAAAACTACATATTGTATGTTTAATCTTAGGTATTTGATTGGAAAATTTTCAAATGAATACCGTTAGGACAACATCTCCAATGCAACATTATTAAAATAATCCATTACTACAGTGGAATATTCCTCAGTGTTATCTGATGAGTCCCAGAAAGCAGTGCTTTAGCATCTCTTCCACCTGGGTAGACCACTACTATTGTGTTTGTATCGAGTGTATATCAAACAGGCTTAGTTGTTAGTTGCCAAGTCTTTCTAGAGTCCTAAACACACTGTTTTCACGCTGTCAAATCAACTATCCTATGGGATGCCAGTTTAAGTGGCATAGTCCATCATCTGCTCTGTTAATAGGCCTGACGTAACATATGCCACATTTGGAAGAATATTGCATATTTTCTGTTAAACCGATTAACTTATTTTTACTACTGAAATATTACTGTGTCCTTCAGTTATTTGATAGATCAAAATGAAATTTTTGATCCAAACACACTCAATTATTTATAAATGAAAATCTTGGAAAATGTCATACCTAAAGCTTTGCATACGACTGTATATGAAAGTGATATATGTACTTACTTGTATATCGATCAATTACAAATATACAAGCACGCTGCATGGCACTAGGGTTCATATGCTTCCGCTGTAATGAAATCAATGTTGTGAAAACAGTGGGTACTGCAATGTAAATACATGAATACCTGCATGCATGCACATCAATACCCACAACCTTCAGCTTAAGTCATTATTGGATTTGGGCATGCCCTGATTACACAATGGACATTATGGGGGGCCAAGCAAAGGAAATGTTTTTTTTACATTTCAGATAATGACACCATGTATAACCAGAGAAAAGGAATGCTGATATTTGTATTCATTTAAATAGAATTATATGTAACAACACCGCCCCTGCGCGGCCTTCAAATAACCCCGCCCTGAATCGAGCGGACTGTGGGTTCTGTTGTTGTAAGTCAAGAAAATTAGTAAGAGAAGCAGTTGTACTAAATGCAAACGAAAAAGAGAAAAGGAGAGGTAGGTGTTTTTATTAAGACAGGTTCCATCTATCAAAATATTCTTCAAAAGTAGCCAGGTCCAGTAGAAGAATCAGGGTGAGGAATGTGTGGTAGATCATGACGAGCAAGCTAACCAGGGACCGGAGGAGGCTAGTGTTAGCCGCGCAGCACAACCTGCTAGCTCTACCGGTAGCAGCAGCAGTGAGTAGTGGTTTAATCAGGTGTCTGACCCGACATTGTGGGGGGCAATCAACGAGGATGCACGTGCTGTTCTTATCGGTCGTCGACCTGCTGCCTTTCATAATAGAAAGACTAAATATCTAGCCTCAACTCGTGATGGGGGTTTGGGCGGTGAGGTGCGCTCTCTTACTGATGATCAGCTGTGCTGTCTACTGCCAAATAGGGAAAAAGTTTCTAGAAACAGGATCGCCTATCCACCATCTACAGGTAATATGTTTTGCTTTGCCTGTATGCTTTTTTCTTCCAAGAAATATAAATTTGTTAGTGTTTTTTCTGACTGGAAACACCCCGAACGTGTGCATGAGCATAAGAAAAGAACAGAGCTTTGTAATTGTATGTTAGCATTGCTTCGGTGCTCATCTTTCACTGGGAGCGGGACTGTGAAAGCCAGCAGCTAGATGGAGAGAAACAGTATTTGCGGGAGGTGCTCGAGCGGGATGTGGCTGTCATCAAGTTATAGTGGCCTTGAACAATAAATTCATAAGTGCAGAATCTTTTAGTATAAAGTAGAAAGATTAGTAAGAAGAAAAAACATTTGGGGAAGAAACTTGAGTTAAGATTTTTCTAGGTTTTTGACAAGTTGACCTATACTGCAGCCTTTTCCTCACAGAAAGAGAAGAGGAGGAGAGAGAGAGTGGCAACCCCTGGAGAGCCGAGGAGGACAGGACAGGAGAGAAGAGAGACAGACAGACAGGAAGGAAACAGTAATGGATTGTGCATATGTGTTTGTGTGTGAATTATGGAAGAATTTGATTCATAGAACTGGATTGGTGAAGGTGAGGCACTATGTGCTTGCATGTGCCAGCTAGTTGCTCACTAGAGGTGTTACCACAGGGTGAGCATCCAGTTTGGCAAATTGACGCAAATGAGGAAGTGCCTTAAACCTGCATTCTATCTGATTTCCAGCAGGGGGTGGTACGTCTGGTTGCAAAAGAGCTCGGTTTCTGTAATAGTCTATGAGAATGAGAGCCATAATATACTTGATTTATTACCTCAGTAAACATTTTCATAATGAGTATATGGTCTCAATCGCTAGATTTAGCTTTCCGCAGTTTATCATGATGTTCATTTTTTGAATTATGGTGTTGATTTTAAAATCTCTGATAAAGCAAAGCGGCGTTTAGGGCGTGGTTATGGCGTTTGGTTGTACGACAAGACACTCAAAGCAGTTGGCATTTCACCTTTTTCCGGTATGTAACATTACATTTTGTTTTACATTATGTTTTAATACTGTTTTTCGTTAGCATCCCAATTAATATCTGTTAGCTAGCTAGATTACTCTAGTCTAAAATCGTCACATCCGCAACCAAGATGTCTGCGCCCGTAACGGCAATTTCGATGACCCAAATCAGATCTTAACAAACCAATGGGTGATGTCACACATGGCTCCATCCAGCAATATACGGGTGTTACCAACAAATAGTAACAAAAAAATTCTAAAACTTGATTGTGTGGAAGGGGTGGGGGGCCCTACAAGACATAGTGCCCAGGGGCCTCTGAATTCTTAATCCGGGCTTGCATTTGGGTCTTATATTCTCCTCTGTTTTTCGCAATGGATTTTCTCCTTTAAGAGCTGAAATAGAGAATGTTGTTGTCTGGACCTGGGGCAGTTAGGTGTGGAGAGAGAAAGAGAAAGATTTGAATTGATAGAATTTTGGCTAATATAATAATTTCATTGAATTTGATTGTTGTTTATTTTAAAATGTGAAATATATTACTTAATGTAATGCTTTGGCAAAATGTAAGAGAAGAGAAGATGAGAGAGAGCGAGAGAGCGAGAGAGCGAGAGAGCGAGCGAGAGAGCGAGAGAGCGAGAGAGCGAGAGAGCGAGAGCGAGAGCGAGAGAGAGCGAGAGAGAGCGAGAGAGAGCGAGAGAGAGAGAGAGAGAGAGAGAGAGAGAGATGTTGGACCTGTTTCTTGGTTGGATTCCAATCCGATAACTTCTACCCTCTTTGAGACTCTCTGATCACAAATAATTGGACCATATCAAATAACAAATAGGGTAATAGCGCCACTTACCCTTCTCTGCCAAGTGCTATTCTTTGACAGTTATGTCTCTAACCAATGGGGACAGATCTGTGATAGAGTAGAGGTAAAATAATCTGGGAATTGGATTAACTATGCAATGGAATGAGCTAGGTTGTGATATTGGAAAAATGGTGGTGATCTCTAGGGGGGGCTAAGAGTTCATAACACTCTTCCCTCTATGAGAATATTAACCTACTGTATCATGCAACCTAATCATGCAGTTGGACTACCCCAACTGAAGAAGCATGGCTTCAGATAGTGCCCTATTGAACAGAACTGAAATGCCCTGGATGTGCCTACCATAGATATCCATAATAAAGGCTAGATATCTCGTCAGCGCTGCTGGCCAATGGAGGTCGACGTCTGCACCTGGCGGCCATCTTGCTACAGACAGCTCGCTTACTCAAAACATTGTGTGTTAATGGTGCATGTACTTTGAAATAACCATAACATGCTCAATTTTCTACCGATTTTCAAACGGTTTGGTTTGTTAAAAATGTCAGAGATGTAGTTATGAAACTGCATACTTTTTGAAAAAATTGCATATTATATATAAAGCATCCAGAATAATAGCCACGTTAATAACATTTGTAAGAAACTAAACCGTTTGTAAATCCGTCAAGATTTCTGCGAGATTAGAGTATTTGCGATCACTCACCTTACATTAGGTACCATAGAGCCCACCAAGCTTGCCTGTGACAAGATGGCCACCGGTGGTGACGTTAGAGACTCAGCCATAAGTCATCTAGCCTTTATAATGGATATCTATGGTGCCTTCCCTCCGTTTTACCTTTGAACTTCTTTTACTCCAGCCTTTCTCCCAAAGCTGACTGGTCAAGCCATGAGAGAACTGCCCTGCCTGCAAAGATTTACTTTGAACATGTTTTTTTGTTTTCCTTCATACCCTTGATATACTTGTGTAAGTTCTGAAGTTTTGTTTGATAAAATATTATAAGATATTTGATCTTCTATTGATTATATAACATATCAACAATTTTAATGAGCATCTAGTGATAGCAATACATCATACGTATTATGCGCACACAGAAAATGGGTGAAAACAGGCCTCCTTTGGATACATAGTTAAATTTTACATTTCAGAATCTGAATTTTGCAAGATGCAACAGGTATTTTACCTAGTGCTTTCGAGGCTGTCTGCATACCAGGGTGACCGCAGAACGACTGTTACTCTCTTCATCTCTTCCCCTCCGGCTCTCTTTCTGATAACACCACTGTGCTCCCTCCCACAAAAAACACTTTTTCGAGATGTGTACATTTATTTGTGTTTACGCCTGAAGCAACATCTTTTTATGGTACTTGACAAAGTCCTCCATTTAGAGACAGTTAGGAGAGAGTGGATTTAGGAAAGTAGCCTTTTTCTACATCTCTAAAGTTTAGTGTGACTTTTGAAAATGCCTGACTTATAAATGCCATACATTACCTAAGAAGCTGTAGAACCATTACCAGCCATTACAAACAAGTGTGAACATTCTGACTTGCCATTTTTCTAGTCTCTGTCATACAAATTTACTGTTTTGTTAGAGTGATTGATGTCCAGGTGTTTATTTATCCTCCCACAGTAACTGTGGTTATTCAGCGTATTCATAAACACAAACAGCAATCAGCATAAATCTTGTCACTACGACCGTTTCATAATACGTATGCTTGAAGAAATATTATTCTAAAGACTGGCCTGATCATTTGTTATTTCTATCATTATATAACTTCTCACTGATCCACGCTGTTATGACTCATACCCAACACACCCAGGTAGCGGTCCTGTGTGAGTGGGAAATTTACCTTAGCCATCACATTATCATAACTCCCCAATGGCTAATGGCTAAAGGGTGCTCATCTATATCCCAGAGGATCTGAAATCCCTGTTCGGAAAACAAAAAAACATGACATTGAAAAATGTCTCAATGTTAGAGATACATAGGCAGAAAGACACACTCCAAGTCTGTGGTAAGTTTCTGCAGCCTGAATTATTGTCACTGTGTGAACTTGATGGACGATCTGTTCTGAGGCATGTCAGCAGCAGTCTGGCAGTGATCACCAATAAATGTCTTGAGACTTTGAACAAATGTCATGGATTGTGTTAAGTGGGGGGTTATTGTAATATATGTACTGTATATAATATACAGTGGGTATAGGAAAGAATCACCCCCCCTGTAAAATAATCACATTTTGTTGCTCTGCAGCCTGAAATGAAAACAGACAGACACAGTTTTTATTTCATTCAGCTGTATGTAGAACTCATAACATCCAAGTGAAAGATATAATACCAACTTGTCAGAAAAAATAAATTACAAATTAAAAAACAGAATCACTGAGTTGGAAAAAGAATCACCCCCCTCCTAAAAATAACTTGTAAACCCAACCAGGTGTAGTTAATCACCTTCTCAATAGCACACAAAGACAATTGACATTCAACTGTGATCAGCTGTGGTCATTTTGATTAGCTCAGAATGAAACAAGCATTTCCTGAAGCATTTCAGTCCTTGGTAGTGCAACTGAAGACCACAATCAACTATGGGTGGCAAGGCATTGTCAAAAGATCTATGGATAAAGTTGTGGATAGGCACAAGTCAGGAGATGGATACAAAACATTTTCAAAGGATTTATCAGTGCTTAGAAGCACAGTGAAGTCCATTATTAAGAAGTGGAAGGTATTTGGTAAAAAATAGACCCTTCCCAGGTCAGGATGTCACTCCAAACTGGATGAAAGAGCCAGGAGGAAACTGGTCAGAGAGACTACCAAGAGGCCTACAGCAACTCTGACGCAGTTGCAGGAATTCATGACAAAGAGTGGTCATTGTGTGCATGTGACAACAATATCACAAATTCTCCACAAATTTGGCTTGTATGGGAGGGTTGCAAGAAAAAAGCCACTCCTCAGGAATGGCTACATGCAGTCATGACTGAGCTTTGCCAAAATGCACCTTGACGATTCTAAGGCCACGTGGAAAAAGGTGTTATGGTCAGATGAGACTAAAATGAAATTCAGGGACTGGAGCACTTGTCAGGATAGAAGGAGTAATGGATGGGGCAAAATACTGTCACATTCTTGAGGAAAACCTGCTGCTCTCTGCCAGAAAGTTGTCAATGGGAAGAAGATTTACCTTCCAACATGACAATGACTCAAAGCACACATCAAAACTGACCACACAGTGGTTGAAGGAGAAAAAGGTGAATGTCTTTGCATGGCCTAGTCAGAACCCAGACTTAAACCCCATTGAAAATTTGTGGAATGACTTGAAGACAGCAGTCCACAAACGGACACCATCAAATTTAACTGAACTTGAGCAGTTCTGCAAAGAAGAGTGGTCAAATATTGCAACATCTAGATGTGCAAAGTTAATAGAGACATATCCCAACAGACTAGAGGTTGTAATTAAAGCAAAAGTTGGTTCAACAAAATACTGAAAAAAGGGGGGGATCATTTTTCCAACTCAGTGATTTTTTATTTATATATTTTTTCTGACATGTTGGTGTTATATCTTTCACTTGGATGTTATAAGTTGCACTAAGTACATACAGCTGAATGAAACAAAATGGTGTCTGTCTTCATTTCAGGCTGCAAAGCCTGTGATTATAATAATGTGATTATTTTACAGGGGGGGTGGTTCTTTTCTATACCCACTGTAAATAGAGAGAAACATTACTGACCACGCCTACAAACAGCTCAACATTCAGTCCTCAAACTTCCTCAAAATACCTTTACAGGTGCACATATCCCACAACCTCATCAAAAACGCATAATTTGCAAGATTTTAAAACAACTTTTAGTCCATACATACATTTTCATATTAGTTAATTTAGTTGTTTTCTTTATTCTGTTTTTCATATTAGAAACAGAACAAGATGAGAGTTTCTCAGAACCAAGTGGGAGAACTACAGACAGAATTGAAGTTCATGGGCCAGAGTTTGGTGTATCGCTCACAGCACAACCTAAATTTAACCTTAATGTGACCACCAACAGCAGTGACTTGGGCACCAGCACAGTGGGGCGGGCACAGAACAGAGACAGGTAGGAGTCATCAAGCCACATGGTACTGAAGCATGTTCCAAGTGTTTGGGATCTCCTAGCATCAACTACACATCAGAAATATTAGAGTGGACATATCTTAGGTCTATTTCCTTGGTACCACTCTCACCCAAAACATAAATAAATAAAATGCCTCTTGCCCCCTGTCACATATCAATGAAACTTAAGTGGGGACAGGGAAAGGACAGAATGACCATAGTCACCCAGCACATAAGCTATTGCAGCATAGCATCTCCGGACTGAGATGGGGGGGACTAGAGACATGGTCCTGCACAAAGAAAACCTCATGGAGGAGTGAACAGGCATGATTCAGACCCACCCACATTGCCAAGACCACACCACAAAAGGGAGACCAACAGACTGCAACCACCCTGAGAGGGTATAGTCCACACAGTGTACTCCCATCCCACAAGTGTGGGGTATCATGGGGCAACATGAGCAGGCCAGTAACCATAAGTGGCACTGGAGAGTGATGGGAGCCAGCCAGCACTTTTAGCCCTCTTGACCAGACTACACTATATCATAGAACTTACTGAAGAGATGAGTCTTCAGCTTAGACGTGAATGTTTAGACTGAGTCTGCACCTCTCACATGGGATGGCAGATCATTCCACAAATTGGAGCTCTATATGAAAGCCCTTCTTCCAGCTGTTTGTATACAAATTCTAGGAACAGTAAGGGGGCCTGCATCTTGTGAACGTAATGTACGTGTAGGTACACATTGCAGCACAAAAACAAACAGATAAGTAGTGGAAATTCCATGTTGTACTTTGTAGGTTAACAGTAAAATTAGCCTTAATGGGCAGCCAGTGTAGAGAGAATAGAATTGGAGTAATATGTTCAAATTGTGCGGTTCTTTCTAGTCAGAACGCTGGCAGCCATTTTAAGCACTAACTGAGAAGTTTTTTTTTTTCATGTAGCCCCTTCATACCTGAATTGTTACACATTTCTGAAAAACCTATTGAAATATATTTTCCCAATTCATGAGGCATCCAAAAATAAGACCAAATAATAATAAACATGTCAAAACTTTAGTTGTAAGTTTTCTGTCAATTTCATTGGATGTCAGGTCGAAACACTTCAAACAGTATCCCAACATCGAATGAAAGCAAAAACATGTAAATTCCTGGTCTATACCAGTGGTTCTCAAACCTCTCCTCTGGGGCTCCCAGATGCGACACAGTTTTGCTGTAGCCCTGAACCATCAGATCAGATTAACTAATTAACAACATGTTGATTAGTAGATAAGTTGAATCAGGTGTGCTAGGCTCAGGGGTAGTTCAAATACAGTACATTGACTGGCTGAGGGTCCCAGAGAAGAGGTTTGAGAGGACAGGTTTGAGAACCACTGGTCTATACTATATGTTTGTTCTATTTTTAGGTCACAAACTTGACCTAAACCTTAATTTAAAGGTTTTTGTTTTATAGAATGTACTGTACATGTGTTTATTTATAACAAAATAAACTTTGTGAATCAATCAATACTGTCAATGTAGTGGACTGTTTTCTCATTACAACGAATATAGAGTCAGACTTTTAACACTTACTGTAGTAGCAATAATGCCAATAGAAAAAGCCCAATTCCTTCAGCATCATAGAATGCAAGGACTTTGTGTATCTTATTTCCCCAACCACCAATGACAGCAGTGGATACTCAAAGTCACATTTGACTTTTCTGTCCATAGAACATTCATACAGTCTTGACGAGTTGTGACAGTAGCATTTTGACTAACTTTAGTTGTTTTTTTGAACAACAATGGTCCCATTATGTCTGACAAAAAGCAAACACTGCATTCCATAGAATTGACCCGTTAAACTTCATGGTGGTTGTTATGTGATGATTTAGGGAAACTTTCCAGTACGAACTTGGAAGACCCACGAGAAACTCAGGTGATACACACACAAACTTGTGCACTAGGGTCAGGATGTGAATGTAGACATGGAGCCTAGTTTTGTTTTTAAATGTTAATACATTAGTTTGAGTGCACATTGAAAATGGATTTTGAAGACGTCTGCCTCCTGGGTTGCATTCTGTTATTTTCTCATAAAACAAATTAAAGTATATAGTTCTTGTCATTTATTCCTGGTACAGTAATTGGATAGGGTTTGGTTTAAGAGCTGACAACATTCAGTGACAAGTGAACTCAGAAGAGGGCACATTTCCCTGGAGTTGTAACGATGCTTCTGATGGTAGAAGGAATCCGACACGGGATTAGCATCAGGGATCAAAATGACTTTTTATAATTAAGTTGTAGGGGGTCCCCTACAACTTCATTATAACATTCTGAAGGCTAACTAGCTAAACTATATAATGTAGGCATTTTTTATGACACCCCCACTAATGGTGGAGGAGGGATAATGGTCTTGGGCTGTTTTTCATGGTTTGGGCTAGATCTAGTAGTGTAGGGTTGTCTGGAGAAGTGGGTATATGCTAGCAGATAAACCACCACCCTGGGAGAAAAAATATTATGGCACCTTCATCCAATTTCTTGACATGACAATGTGAACAACAGGCCATTCTGTCCTTGTGCAAGGCATTTAAATGCTCCAAGGGTACTCATTATGGGACACCATTCACCTTCAAGGGGATTGTTCAAATGCAAATGTAATTTCTCCTCCCTTATGTTACATTACATGGTGTTGGTAAAACAAATAGCCACTGGATTGAATAATAATGCTATCTGAAAAGACTGTACCTATTTGGTTGACATTTTACGTTTCAAAGTAGTCAATCCATAATCCGAACCAGAAACTTTGAGTAATCGTTTAATACACCTTTGTCTAGGACAGGGCCATGCACAGACCTTTTCAGTGGCATGTTATTGCTTTTATTATTTAGTTAGCCTACAACATAAATATATATACAAGTCCTTCTAAAAAAATTAGCATATTGTGATAAAGTTAATTATTTTCCATAATGTTATGATAAAAATTAAACTTTCATATATTTTAGATTCATTGCACACCAACTGAAATATTTCAGGTAATTTATTGTTTTAATACTGATGATTTTGGCATACAGCTCATGAAAACCCAAAATTCCTATCTCAAAGAATTAGCATATCATGAAAAGGGTTTCTAAACGAGCTATTAACCTAATCATCTGAATCAACTAAATAACTCTAAACACCTGCAAAAGATTCCTGAGGCTTTTAAAAACTCCCAGCCTGTTTCATTACTCAAAACCGCAATCATGGGTAAGACTGCCGACCTGACTGCTGTCCGGAAGGCCATCATTGACACCCTCAAGCAAGAGGGTAAGACACAGAAAGAAATTTCTGAACAAATAGGCTGTTCTCATAGTGCTGTATTAAGGCACCTCAGTGGGAAGTCTGTGGGAAGGAAAAAGTGTGGCAAAAAACGCTGCACAACGACAAGAGGTGACCGGACCCTGAGGAAGATTGTGGAGAAGGACCGATTCCAAACCTTGGATGACCTGCGGAAGCAGTGGACTGAGTCTGGAGTACAAACATCCAGAGCCACGGTGCACAGGCGTGTGCAGGAAATGGGCTACAGGTGCCGCATTCCCCAGGTCAAGCCACTTTTGAACCAGAAACAGCGGCAGAAGCGCCTGACCTGGGCTACAGAGAAGCAGCACAACAAAACAACAACAAATTTTGCATGTCATTCGGGAATCAAGGTGCCAGAGTCTGGAGGAAGACTGGGGAGAAGGAAATGCCAAA
>JACXGM010031507.1:0-12942 GCA_016801145.1 Umbra pygmaea
AGCGTTGCCAACTCTCAGCTAGCGTCACAGTCAGATCATAATCAGACACCACCCAGATACCGCCCAAAGGTCAAAGGCTCCTCCCTCACTCCTCCCTCTCGTCTAAAATCGTCACATCCGCAACCAAGATGTCTGCGCCCGTAACGGCAAATTCTGTGACTCAAATCAGATATTAACAAACCAATGGGTGACGTCACACGTTATATCCATTAATTATACAATCTATGGCTAAAACTCTGAAACTCAGACTGAGCAAAAATGAAGCTTCTCAACCTCGCAACATAAAAAAAGCCTGGAGGGAGGGCCTTCTGCTCTTGGCCAATGCTTTGCTGTCTGCTGACGTACTCGTGTAAAGATAAATAATGTGTTGCAACACAAAATTGCATAGTCATTTAATTTAAATTACCACACTAGCAGTGTGTCTGTAATAGAACAGTGGGGCTGTCGCAGCCTTACAATCAGTAGGCTGCCGGATCGAATCCTGTGACGGCATTTCTTTTAAATAATAATTATAGACATTGATGTACAGATGTCACACACTAAAGTGGTGCTTTTCGTCGTACTGCGGCACCAATCTGTGCATTTAGTTGCCAATAAATGGTCTACAAACGGTTTAATAGACAATTTACAGCAATAACAAAAAAGTGTCCATAGGTAAATTCTGGATGATTTTTTCAAATCATCAGTGAGATATTTTCTCATATAGCCTACACTCTAAAAACTGCTGGGTTAAAAAATAACCTAACCTTAACCCCACCGCTGGGTCACTATTGGACAGAACACGCGCTGGGTTGGTTTGACCCAAGTGCTGGGTTTTACCATTTAACCCATATTTCTGGGTCATTCATTTGACCCAACCAGTGGGTAAAATTAACCCTCTTGCGAGGTTAAGTCTTAAGCGTGTTTTATGCTTCTGCGTCAAATCGACGGCGTACCCATGTAGACCTCTCTGCGTCAACGCGGACCCTCTGCCGTACCCTCCGCCGTCGAGTGACGTGCACCTCTCCAAAAATGTAACTTGCCCGTAGAGGCTACGCAGAGCGCAAGGACTGTGATTGGTCAGGTTAATACATCCTTCCGAAATGTAGCTTTTCCGGTTTTCCTCTCCCTATATACCGCCATTGTTTTGCTCTGAGGTGTTTCGTGAAAAGGACAAAATGATGGATGATTTTCGAATCTAAGGTAAATATAAGTTCGTTTTTTTACCTCTGATTATGTGGGCTACTAAGCTAGCTAGCTTAAAATGCCATCAGGTTTGTAACAAAACATGTAACAAAATGTAACAAAACATGCCGAAAATGCAGTTTTCATAACGCTGCTAATTGCATATCTTTTTATTATTTAGAGGTGGTGTAGCATAGGAATTTCCAAAGTGTGGGGTTAATAATCAGGGTTCTAAATTAGCAGCATTTACCAGCCAAACTCTGGTAAAATATTGTTGTCCATATACAACCATATTAGATTATATTAGGTAGATTAACTTCACTCACCAGCCAAAAAACTGTAGTAATCTATTGAGTGGCTGGTAAAATTTGAACATTAACTAGGTGTTTGGCTGGTGGATGAAATAGTTAATTTTGAACCCTTTTAACAATTGTCTATTTTATCAACCAATCATCATTGTCTTTGTACAGTACAGTACAGTACAGTACTGTGAAATACATATACTTATGCCCCATGACGTCTTTGTACACACTGACTTGCACAGCATTTTATTTTCAGTATCTTATATACTGTTATTTGCCCAATAACCGTTTGCACAGTCATACTCACTTGTTAATTTATTACATTGTATTTGCCTGCCAATTCAGATACCAATTTGATCTACTTCTGAAACTTATTTCTTTGCACTAATTGTACATTTACTTAAACTTTTCTTGTGATCACTACTCCACCGTACAGACGCCAGTCAGGCGCCCTGATCACTAGGCCACCGTACAGACACCAGTCAGACGCCCTGATCGCTAGGCCACCGTACAGACGCCAGTCAGACACTGGTGAAAATATACTATGCATTTTAGAAAATATACAATGTTTATAAAACTATAAATGTAAGAGTAAAACCTAATCAATCTATCTGTCATGACAGGGCCAAGTATGATGCCTGGAATCTCTAACGCAAGTCAGGTTGGTTTAATTCCTGTCCAGACAACCACTTGGTGTTCACAGCACTTAATACAGCAATTTTCCCTACATTATATATAACCTCACCTGTACAGCCATTGTATACCAAACCACCACCTGTGCATGTTGTGTGTAGCTCCCCAGCTTCAATGGTAGCAGAGACCTGTGTCCCGGGTGGAGTCCAAACAGAAGAGGAACCAGGATGACTGGCTGGTTAAGCAGACGGCAAAGCTAGATAAACGCAGGGTGGACCTACAGGCTGGTGCAGGACACCGGCGGCAAGTGTAGCAGATTTGGCCAGACAGTGGCTGATCTGCTATGGAGGGTTACCATTGTCCTTCTAGCTATTTTCTTCTCAAACAAATATTCAAAAATAATAACAGTTCTCTGTGTCATGGTTGCAAGTATTTTTTATGTGGGGTGCTTTTGTTTTTCTAGTTTCAGCACATGCTATTTAAAAGTTATGTGAATGGCCCTGCTCAAGACCAGTGGTTATCAAACCTCTCCACAAAGACTGAGTCCATACTTTCATGGGGCAAAACCTTTGTTAATGTTTAATCCCGAGAAGGGCTTTTGGGCAAACCTGATGTACTCTACATAACCTGCATTTATTACATTCATAATTCAACCGGAATATTTTTTAGCCTAGAAGAAGCACCTCTGCCATTTAATATTATCCACTGTATTTTACTTGTAAATTTAATTTGTGTACTTCTTAAGATCACAATTTTAATTTTGGTTCATAAGTCCATTTTAAATTCAGATACTTATAGACTTTTATTTAAGTAGAATTCCAGTAGGTGACTTCACTTTTACTGGAGTAGGGTTTTAGTACAGCATCTCTACTTCTACATAGGTATCAGTCTCCAGTACTTTTTACTCCTCTGAGAGGCACAGCAGAACAAATTGTTCCTGCTGTTTTGTTTGCACCTTATGATGTGCTGCCTATATGTATATCGTTTTTGTATACAGTTGATGTGTATAGTTTTTATTTTATATATTTATATTTTGTGCTGCTTGTACCTGTTTGCACCTTTGTGCAGGTTACTCAATAAAGAGCAATAACATGACTTCACAGCAGGTCTTTATTGATAAAAAGAGAAGTCTTAAAACAAATGTAAAGGAAAATTCAGATATGAAAATCACCTAGCTAATAGTTATAATATATTGACAATCACCCATCTGACTTTAGAGTGATGGTAATTGTAAATCTGTTTACCCATGGGCAGGTGCATCACTATGTAGCAAAAAACAGCATTATGCATAGGCAATCGATGTATGATAATGTAGGTTTATACAAACACAAATTCCTATAACCAGACTAGCTGGTGGGTAAAGATTCTTGACGGCATTGACACAGACGTTCACCCGATTGTGCTGGGTTATGTCCTGTCTCATTGCCTTTGATAAAATTAGTAGCCTAACAAATACTTTTTTATATTACAAATGTAAAATAAATATTGTCTGTGTAATACAATAAACCAGAGGCCACTATGTGATTTCAATCTCGTTTAATTGTTTTTTAAAACATTTTTAATACATTGTTGTCTAGTTTTTAGAGTGTAGGCTATATGAGAAAATATCTCACTGATGATTTTAAAAAATCGTCCAGAATTTACCTATGGACACTTTTTTGTTATTGCTGTAAATTGTCTATTAAGCCGTTTGTAGACCATTTATTGGCAACTAAATGCACAGATTGGTGCCGCAGTATGAAAAGCACCACTTTAGTGTGTGACATCTGTACATCAATGTCTATAATTATTATTTTTAAAAAATGCCGTCAACAGGATTCGATTCGGCAGCCTACTGATTGTAAGGCTGCGACAGCCCCACTGTCCTATTACAGACACACTGCTAGTGTGGTAATTTAAATTAAATGACTATGCAATTTTGTGTTGCAACATTATTTATCTTTACACGAGTACGTCAGCAGACAGCAAAGCATTGGCCAAGAGCAGAAGGCCCTCCCTCCAGGCTTTTTTATGTTGCGAGGTTGCAAAGCTTCATTTTCACTCAGTCTGAGTTTCAGAGTTTTTGCGCAGAGCTGCGTGACAACACTGCCACAAATCACGTGAGTCGCAAGCTCGCAACTGTGTTGGCGTATCTCCGCCAAATGGGTGTTGTAAACTCAGCTCTGAAAAAATAGTCTGCAATAGGAGTGCAAATATAATGTAATGTAATATGTTTCGCCCTTTCGAAACTCCGTTTTCAGAGTTTCAAATCTTTTGTTCACCTATTCGCACACCAGTTTTCAGATCACCATTAACAAGGTTTAAAATCTGGAAAACAAACTATACACTGGGAGAACAGTGACAAATTCAAAACTCTGAAAAAATGATTGCACAACACCGTAAAAAAGAGTTTTGCACTTCTGAAGAAGGAAAACTCGAAAACAAAATTATGTTTGCAGAGATTTAATTTGTGTTACCACTTTGCAAGCCTGCAAAACTCTGTTTTCAGAGTTTCAGAACTTTTTTTCACACATTCGCACACCGGTTTTCAGATCACCATTTACAAGGTTTCAAACTTGGAAAACAACATTGACAAATTTGAAACTCTGAAAAATTGTTTGTGCAACATCGTAAAAAAAAATGTTGCAGTTCTGAAGAAGGAACTCTCAAAAACAACATAATGTTTGCAGAGATATTTTCTTTTTTTACATTTTGCAAGCTTGCAAATCTTATTTTTCGGTCTTGTAAAAC
This sequence comes from Umbra pygmaea, assembly GCA_016801145.1. NCBI lineage: Eukaryota > Metazoa > Chordata > Actinopteri > Esociformes > Umbridae > Umbra > Umbra pygmaea. Next base: position 4,830 of record JACXGM010031507.1, read on the forward strand.
ATTTTTTTGTAAGATTTTGAGTTTTCAAACACTTAGTTTCAACCTTTTAGAACTTTATTTTCAGTTTTGAATCATGGCAGGATATTAATCCCATACAGTTGTACATGTAATATTTAGACGAAACTCTCCGTAAAATGCCATGTGGTGTCTGGTGCTAGGCAACCATTTTGATTTTATCCCTAAAAAAAGGCAAAAATGTCAACTAGGTTACCCGTCAGCTATGTTACTCTGCAAAGGTAACTTAGTTGACCAAGAGTAACATAGTTGACATTCATGACATGTTCTTATAGTTTTCAGGAGTTCATTTAATATTCTAATTGTACAGTAACTATAAAATACTTTGCAATAAATATTATAAAAGTAAACTTGTTTTCAGGCAAATGCCACGATTATCTGATGCAGAAAAGCAGTGCAGTTACCGTGCACGGTGACATGCTGATCCTGCAAAAAGGGAGGCATACTTGCTGTAATCCAACATTTAAGCCATGCATGTATGCGGAATGCAAGAACTGAAAACTACAAGACCTCAAGATTCAGTCTGGCTTTGATGGTCAAACCCAAGTTTCTTGTGTGCAGTGGACAACTGAAACTGTCCTCAGAGAGAAGAAAAGTGGTGACAGCAAAGAAAAGTTGCCTGTGAATATCACAGTGAAGAGGGAAATGGAGAGTTCTTTGGAGGACCTGGTTGAGACTTTCCAGAAATAGCTCAAAAAGTTCAAAAGGCACTTGTTCAACATCAAGACCCAGTTTATCTACTACAGGGAATTGAAAAAGAACATGAAGAGTAATGAATGCCTCATACACATTGATTTCTCTGAAAACTACTCTTGCAAATTTCACAAATAGATTCAAGTTGTTTATTTTGCCTCTTCTCATCAACAAGCAAATCTTCATACAGGGGTCCTCTACATTGGTGGTGAGGAAGACCACTTGTGCTTCACAACAATTTTGCCATGCAAAGAAAAGCGTCCACCTGCAATATGGGCACACCTCTCCTCAGTACTTAACCATCTCAAGGAAACATGCCCAACAGTGTCAATTATCCACTTTTTCAGTGATGGTCCCTGCTCACAATACAGGCAGAAGGGCAACTTTTACATGTTGACAACTGAATTGTACAACCAGGGCTTCACTGCGGGCACTTGGAACTTTTTTTAGGCCAGCCACGGAAAGGGTGCCCCCAATGGGGTAGGAGGCCTTCTGAAGAGAACAGCTGACAGATTGGTGAGCCAAGGTGAAGACATTTCCACTGCTAAACATCTTTTCAATGCATTAGTAAACACCAATACAGCTGTCAAGATCTTCTACATTGAAGAGGCTACAGTGGAAAAGGTCAAACAGCAGATGCCAGAACGACTCCCCGCTGTACCATGCACTATGCGGATTCACCAGGGCCTCACGCAAGCACCAGGGAAACTGACATACCGTGATGTGAGCTGCCTGTGTTCAACAAGGCAGATTCTGCAATGTCAGTGTTACCAATCTCAGCCCTTCGACTTCAAAGTCGATAACAAAGATTTTCAAAATGTTTACATGGTGGAATTTTTGTGTAAGTGCTGTTTTTGATACTTTTGTTGTTGTGGTTTTCTATGTGTGTCTGTATTTCTCCTTTATGTCATGAAATATTCAACATGTCTTGATTAAATGCAATAAAAGATAAGCTAACATAATAATAATTGATATAGTTAAGGATTGTTTTTGTTAAATACATCATCCTACTTTGTCATGTCCAGTCAACTATGTTACTTTTGTCAACTATGATACTGGGCTGTCAATTAAGTTACCATTATGTTTAAAAAAAATTATATGTATTTCAATGGTTCCCTAATCTCCAAGTAAATATTTAGAAACTGAGAAGCTGTCAAATATATACCTCAGCATAATTTCATCAAGAAAATTATCATGAATCAAGCAGTTTGGAAACAAAATATACAGACCGTTTACTTCAGTACTTGAAATTTGGGGTTTCAATTGAACAAAATGTGTATTTTCTTAATTAATTGGGTATTTTAATTGAAAGGTAGGTAAATAGACACATATTCTTCCAAGAGTAATGATTTTTTTAAATGTCTGCCATTTACTTAAAGTTAAAACTTATAGGTTTTGTCCTTAACATAGTTGACCAAACAATGAGTAAACTTCTTGTTTTTAAAATTAAATATCTAAAATCAATTATGCCTGAGCTTGGCAATGACTAAAAACTAAATATTTCAGGGATGATTTATCAGGGAAGATAATAATATTTTGTAAATAAATATATTTTTTCAGAGAATTATTCAAACTCAAAATCTCCCACAATTATATATTGACCCGGATGTTCATTAATTTCTAATGGAACTCTGTGCCTGCCTTGCAGCATTGCATTGCAGAAGCTGTAGCAGAGCATTCAGCGTGTTGCATACATTGGATTTAACAAACATCTGGATTAAGTTGTTTACAGAACTGGCTTGATGGAAGTGGGAGCAACGGGAAAATATATCACTTTTGTTTCAACATTTTCTGCAATAACGCTGTAGGTGTGATTGGTGAGTAAGCTGTAGTGCAGAAGCTAGCAGCCTGGTGATGCTCCATATCTCTGACACACTTACATTGAAAAGTGAATGAGCTCTTTGTTACATGTACAGTATGTAGTTGTTGTTACATGTATGTAGTTACATGAAAAAAGCCTCCACTGTAAGGCAATTAGACAACAGTACAACAAACTAATGGAGTTATGTATCTTAGGTTATTTCAGTTAGCATGGTTACATATCTATTTTCTCTTAACTTCTTGTCTATTTAACACATTTGACAATGAGTTTATAGAGCAAATACGCAAAACCGTAAACAACTGACAAATACACTAGACAGGTCCTCTGCTTTTTACCTATGTAAAAACAGAAACTTACCAGAGACAAACCTTCATTGTGATTATGCCAGTAAAGATCAAAAGAGCTACACATGCTGTGAAGCCTGTCATCATTTGAGAATGGAAATGACTGGAAGAGTTGTTCACCTCCAGAGATACTGAGAAAAAGATGAGCATCTATTATGATACTATTTGTGTTTTTCTTTCTTTGCTTTTCACCCTGGAACTGTATATACCATGAGTCCGATATGTGTTAAGAGTATATAGAGTTTAATACACTGGTATACAAGTAAAATACTTTCCAAAAATAATAAGATAAAAGGTATCTGTTCCTCCATGATAGGTACACTCACAGGTGTAGTTTCCTTCATCAGACGATTGTATGTTGGTGATGTTCAGAAACACTTTGCCTCTATCATTCTGTAGGGTGACCCTGGGGTCACACGTGCTGTTTATATCATGCGGATCAACCCGTAATGACACTCTACACTGATGCCCCCCTTTAAAATGACATGTTACTAACATTATGTCATTAATTGAATTATCTGGGCAGATGTGAGTGATATCTACTCCTCCAGTGCCTAATGTTTTCCATTGTGTCTCTGCAAACAGGACGGAAAAAGAATGTGAGTGTATCTTTTAATGGAAAATATTTCATTCTGCATGAGTAATAAAGACAAATTGTACAGAATTGGCCCTTCAGAGGGTGGTGAAGTCAGCGGAGCGCATCATTGGCTGCTGCCTCCCCTCCGTGCAAGGCATCTACCATAAGCGATGCCTTAGGAAAACAAAGAACATTCTCAAAGACCACAGCCACCCAGGCCGGGAACTTTTCACACTTCTGCCATCTGGTAGACGTTACCGGAGCATCAAGGCACGGACCACCAGACTTAAAAACAGTTTCTTCCCCCAGGCCATTCGGCTGCTCAACATGGCACACAGACACTGATCGCAAATCGTCTGTTGAGCACTAACACTCTCTGGTCACTTTATGCTCTATACATCTGATGTAGCAGAATTCAAATGCACCTTTAAAAGCAATTTTCCATGCCAAATCTATAATATTTACTACTTCTACTGTTGTACATTTTCCAGATCACTGCTCAGTACATAGCGTTTTATTATTATTATTGTCATTATTATTTTAAAAATTCTTTATATTGTTGTAATTCTTTTTTTTTAAGTCCACTGCATAGATGCGCCGTGCCATGTCAAAAGAATTTCTCTGCATAGGATGATGTATGTTATTCGATGGATATGATAAATAAACAACTTTGACTTTGAACACAGTTAGAAAAGGTAATGTGGTATAGTCTTATATCACAGCAATCAGCCAATCAGCATTCAGGGTTCAAACCACTATATAATATATTGTTCTGATAATGCAAAATGTAGGAGAGGTGTTTCCTATTTTCTGTGTTTAGAAAAGAAAAACTGTCTTTCTTACCTTCAGTAGCTGTTGACATCCACCACATAAATAGAAGCGGGGCAAACCTGAACAAGCACATGATGTTTATCTATAGTACAGAAACAGTATTTTTGTTCAGTCTAAAAGCAGAACAAATTGAAGTTAAGATTCTCTGACCGGTTGGATCCAGTTTCAAACTCTCATAACCTGATAGCTGGGAAAAAGAACTGGTGATGAATACTGTAAATATATTTTAGTTTGTGGGTAAGTTTATAAATGTCAGTACGTCTCTTGGACGGTGTATATGGGCTAGAGAACCCACCGCAACATGTAAGCTGCTGTAATTATCAACCGTCAACAGCTCCACTTCCTGTTCTAGCAACAATTAAGACTATATTCTGCCACAACCACAAGACTGGGAGGAGTTTGTATTAATTAAGTGGTCAATGGAGCCTCGACATGCAGATCAGGAAATTACCCTTTAAATGCGTATTTATCTCTTTTCACATTATACTGCATAACAACTGTAGAGTAATTACATTTAGTAATTACAACTTTAAATACCATTATAACCCATCTGTAACAGTTGTTGTATTCCATGGGTGGAATATGGAGACACCCGTGAAGGAATGAAAATAATCTGCATTTAATAGGAAAACATTGATCCAAATTAAACACTGCCTCGTGGGGCTGAAAACACAGAGATTAGACATATAAACTCACACTAAACACTGTGTACATGAAACACAGACAGAGTAACAGGGAAACAATACCTCACAACTACAATCACACTTAACAGGACTAACAGTGCATCCGAAAAATATTCACAGCGCTTCACTTTTTCAACATTTTAATAATTTTAATTATGTTACACCCTTATTCTGAAATGAATTAAATTAATTATTTCCCTCAAAATTCTACAAACAATTCCCAATAATGACAATGTGAAAGAAGTGTGTTTGAAATCAAAGCAAATTCATTAAAAATAAAAAACAAAAAGCACATGTTCATAAGTATTAACAGCCTTTGCCATGACACTCAAAATTCAGCTAAGGTGCATCCTGTTTCTGCTGATCATCCTTGAGATGTTTGATATGTTTCTGCAACCTGATTGAAGTCTCAGAAGCATCTTACCTGGGCAAGGAGAAAAAGAACTGGACCATTGTGGCTCAGTGGTCCAAAGTGATTTAACTCATGGTCTCAGAGTCTGGAGGAGAGTGGAGAGGTACAGAATACAAGTTGCTTGAAGTCCAGTGAGAAGTTTCCACAGTCAGTGATGATTTGGGTTGCCATGTCATCTTCTGGTGATGGTCCACTGTGTTTTATCAAGTCCAGAGTTAATGCAGCGATCTACCAGGTTTTAGAGTACTTCATGCTTCTTTGTGAGGACAAGCTTCATTGAGATGCTGATTTCCTTTTCAATCCATTCTAGGGTACTTATTGAGGTACAGTATTTTTAGGACATTATCCTTTTGGAGGACCCATGACCTACGACTAAGACACAGCTTTCTGACACTGGGCTCTACGTTTCACTCCAAAATGCCTTGATGGTCTTCTGATTTCATCATGCCCTGCACAGATTCAAGGCAACCAATGGCAGAGGCAGCAAAGCAACCCAAAAACATAACTGAGCTTCCTCCATGTTTCACAAAAGGGATGGTGTACTTTTCTTTAAAAGTGTCATTATTTTCTATAAGCATAAAGTTGTGCTTTACCAAAAATCTCAACATTTGTGTCGTTTGTCAAAGCAGTGAAGCCGACGGATGAAATCCGGTAATGTTGTCCAGGCTTGGGGGGACCCAATTGGCCACCCCAAATAAAATGACTTATTAGTCAGTTTTTAGTATTCTTTAGTATTCAGTACAATTGAGAAAGTTACACTATTATTAAAAACAAGAATTGCATTGATGAAGTGGATTCATGTTTTTTCTTCTAGCTGTTTATTTTTATAGCAGGCAATGGGAGCTCTTCACGCCAAGATGGTGATGGAAGCTCCACCTCCAGTAGCAGGAGCTCCTCTCCGCCTGGTGGTGGAGATGTGCTGGTGGTCTCAGGGGCCAGCACCCCTGGCTGCAGCGTTGGGGGAGGAGCCCCGTCATTGTCCAAAGGCTGCAGTAGTGACCACACTATAGAGGACTGGGATGTGGTCACCACTGAATGAGGAGTTGGGGACTCCACACCCTCCTCTGTAACAGTGTCCCTGTCCCCTGGTTCAGGCACAGCTTGCTGGTCCTACGGCATGGGCTTAGTAGGCGGGGCCTCTGTCATCCTCCTCTTCTCCTTTGGCGTCCTTAGGGAGGGTGGAGCTACGGGCTCTGACGAGGAGGGCTCTACAGGCTCAGGCCCAGAGAATTTAACATAGATGGCACTGGGAAGAGGAGCAGAGTGGAGATGGTGGGCCAAAGGGAACATACATCCACCAGGTTGACTGCTGGGAAGACTCTGGTGTAACTGGTTCAGACAGAGGAGGGTCCCGCAGGTCAATTAGCACAGGCGGTGAGGGAGACTAGCTGACTAGGGCGGTCGGCTGCTAGAGTGGCGTTGGGGTGTTCCTCTAGCCAACAAAGGTGTGCGATCTGGAGATCCATGTCTCCCTCACCTTCCTCCTCTTCTGCCTCTTCCTGGTCCGACTCCCAGCAGATTAGGTCGCTGTCCACTTCGCCAACGTCCCCACTGACCTGCTGCTCTTGCTCCTCCATCTCATCCTCCATCCAAATGGGCTGTAGATACCCGCTTGTGCCCCCCCAAGAAATTTCTCAGAAACACAAGGGTGGTTATAGGTGGTGTCCCAATCCGTTATATCAGGGGGGTAGCTAGCCCAAGCCTGTAGTGGGTGATGTTCCTCCCTTCGTGGGCCGCAGCTCCCTTCTTCAGCCCACCTAGCCTACCAAGCACCTGGTAGGGAAAGCCAAAGGACTATACCCCTCTTCTACTATCCTGTAGCCGTTGGGAAAGTGGGCATAGCCGTTTGGCTCTCTGATGCTGTCGAGGGTGGCACATAGAAGCTCATCCCACTCCTCATACTCAGCATCAGGGTTGTAGTAAGCTTCCATCGCTCATGCTGGTCTGCTGCGCCTCTTCCTTTGCTGTCTCTTCAGGTTGGTCATTCTGTCACACTTGTCCATGTTGTTGTAGAAGTGATGAGACAAATGCGAAGGCGAAGTCACACATAAACTGTGCTTTTAATGAAGGAAACACGGCTTAAAATAGTTCTGCCCCGATGGGCATAAATGTAACAATCTATACAAACACGAAATTACATTAACAGCTAACAATGACCGACATGGAAATGAACTAAACGCACAGTCTAAATACAAGACGATTTGAGGACTGATTGAAAACATCTGTGACTTGATTAGCAATACTGACGATCTATAGGAAGATGAGAACATGTGATATGATCAGATGAATGGAATAGGGGGAACACGAGGAATAGAAAGCACACAGTGTAGAAACCTAAACTAGAACAACAGGGGAGCAACTCAAAATGAACACAATACATGGAACATAAACAAATATGTACAAACCCCTTGGCAGGGGTCATTACAAGCTCTTTGTGATTCAAACTCAAAATGGTTTGTATTACAAATAGTCAATAAAAATGATACCCTAAAACCAGCGCTAAAGCAACAACAAAAAACTGCTTGCCTACATATGTATAATGTCCCATACCTTGGCTGTGAAGTGACAACAGGCGGTAAGAACAATTTAAGCAGCGGCGGCACCCCGAAGAGAGGGGGCTATAGCACCCCAAAGAATAAGCTTTGCTCCCCCATTAGCTTTTCTCTGTGTGTGTGTGTGTGTGTGTGTGTGTGTGTGTGTGTGTGTGTGTGTGTGTGTGTGTGTGTGTGTGTGTGT
>JACXGM010031508.1:0-12927 GCA_016801145.1 Umbra pygmaea
GTTTAGGAGTGGAACACTAGAGCTCAGTCTCACCATTGGCGTCATGCGAGTACTCCACCCCTGCCACAGTACACCGTCTGAAAACCATCTTGTTTTCAGTGAGGGTTCCTGTCTTGTCAGAGAAAATATACTGCATCTGGCCCAGGTCCTCTGTGATGTTCAGTGCTCGACACTGCAGGTGAGAGTCTGTCTCGTCATCGTACAGATCCTGGTCCTGGTGGATGAAATACACCTGGCAGATCTTCACGATCTCTATCGACACGAACAGAGAGATGGGGATCAGGACCTGGAGATGGGGGGACAGACAAACAGACGGGGTGGGGTGGTTAAACAGATTTGAGGAATAAAAGGAAGGAAGTGAGAAAAAACGGTCCCAAAGGTCTGACACAACAATTTAACAGTTGAATAGAACGAGAAGGAGAGAACGATGGGTGCGACAGAGAGAGAAACAGGATATAGAGTTTGACAGAATGCAAGAGAGAAATAATTAACAACCATCAATTCCTGTACCTGGAAGACAATGATCATGGTGAGAAATAGATAGACGGCCGACAGGAAAGGTGAAAGATCAGTTCCTTCAGGACTCAGGACATCAAACACGGGTCTCTTCTCACCATACTGATACATCCACAAACCATGGCCTGGAGGAATATGCCAAAGGTCAGGTCACAACCTATATTAACAGTGGCGGACACTAACAATGTACGGTACTTAAAAGTGGTTGGTTAATGGTGGGCATCAGTATAGTTATATATTGTGAGGGGTTAAACTTTTCTCCTAAACACCAGGGGCTGCATTTATAAAACTTTGCGATGGATTTGCGTCAGAAGTGGCGTACGGACAAAACATAGAATATAGAAATATAGAAATATTCAGATTTAAAAAACCGTGCACACGTACATCCCATGCAGTTTTCCTTTTTATAAATCACAATCAAATCTAATACGTGGTGCAGCTTTTGCGGCTACATGTCACGCACATAGTTGGCCATAAATAATCAATGAAATGCCACGAAACTAATATTCATTGATTGAGAAATCATGGCAAACACAAAGGAAAACCAAAAAAAGCCACTTCACTCAGTGTGAGGTAGAAAATGTTGTTGATGAGGTGGAAATAAGGAGGAAAATGTTGTTTGAAGGGCACATTGTGGTCATTACTAATGCCAAAAAGACATTGGAGTGGAAAAAGTTTGTAGATGCTGTGAATGCCGCAGCCTCAGAAAGTCAGACTGTGGCTGAAATAAAAGAGTGGTCAGATATTAAAGTCGATGCCAAAAAGCGTCTAGCACTTCATTGCGAAAGTGTGTCTGCCACAGGTGGGGGAAAATTGATTACAACATGTCTGCATCACAAATTATTTGGCCATTGGTGGCAACATGAGTGAAGTCAATAGCAACGATTACGTTTGGGAAACCGGACGTAGCTGCAAATAGTGCTTTTTTGTTTGCCTATTCTACCTACTAACACATCTGGCATAACTCGGCTAATATATCCCTGACCTGTCAGCCAATTCCCTCTGGAAAGAAATCCTACTGTTGCAAGGACTTGAAGTGGGACTGGCACGGCGTGTTTTCTCCGAGTGCTCCTCTGTAACAATGGGCCCAAAAGAGCGCAGAGGTCCAACAGGACGACCCGAGGAAGTCGGAACCGGCTCATAAGCCACTCGTCCTCGTTTGCCAGCAAGTCTTCTTGCTGTCTGAAAATGCATTCCCTCCGAATCCTTCCATTTGCCACATCTTCTAACAGTGCCAGATCAGCCATTGTGCATCATTACGCATTGTGATGGCATGGCTTTTAAAAACCATTGGATTGCATCTGATAAGCTACATATGTCAGTATTAATTAGGTAATTGTAAATGGGAAATAATTCTGCGCAAATGGTATTTCTTGCACCTATCAAAACGGTCAAGACATACGATGGAACACTTTAAAATTTAAACTAAAAGCATATACATGAACACCATGATTCTATAGTTGATGACATTTATACTATGAAAACAACTTTCCCCAGTGGACAATAAAGATTAATCATTGATCTAATCTAATGTATATATCTTCTCCGCCAGACGGACACATCGACAAGAATATGAGTTTTAAACATGATTCTGTTCTGTTTACCGTATTATTTATGGGGATGAATTACATAACATGCCAATATAATTACAGAACATATTTTTGCAAATATGTCTTCATTTGCATTTATGTTGGCTACAATCTTGTTTTATTTTATTTGTATTTTACCACAGGCTGTTAATTGTGAGAATGGCTTTGTGAAATGTTCATATTATTAATGTGATTAAATTATTAAATTATTATTTCAATTTCGTTTACACAACGGTCTGCAGTTTCAGACAGTTTCACGTGTTTCATCCATCTTCCTGCGGTGTCGCCATTTCTGGAATGAAACGTCCCTGTAGACATGTAATACCATGGAATGATGTGTCCCTGTAGACATGTAATACTATGGAATGATACATACCTATAGCTGAGAACAAGCACATGACCAGCAGAATGATGACACACCATCCCACATCCACATTCATCTGCCTCTCCAGTTTACTGCGTTTGTAGCGGGGGCCGTTGTTGTTTAGCATGGCCTTAGTCTCATGACCTACAGAACATGTGGGGCAGTTAATATACAGGAAATACAGAACATGTGGGCTGTTAACACACACTTGATCGCCAAAAGTATGTGGACACCCCTACTAATGGGAGGCTCAATGGTCTGGGTTGTTTTTCAGGGTTTGTGCTAGGCCCATTAGCTCCATTGAATGGTCATAGTCAAGCTACAGGATACAAAAAGATTTTAGACAATTGCGTGCATCCAACATTGTGTCAACAGTTTGGGGATGGCCCTTTCCTGTTCAAGAATGACTGTGCCCCTGTGCACAAAGTGGGGTCCATAAAGACATGGTTCAATAAGATTGGTGTGGAGGAACTCGAGTGTGTAACTGTTTCCCACTCGTGTTGTCATGTGGCATCTGTGGTTTCACTTTCCCCACTGACGCAACACCCATTTCCGGCTCTCCTGTTGTTCCACTGTTACTCCACTGTGTCTATGTCTTATTTCCAGTTTTCAAGTCCCATGTTGATCACTGAGTTTGTTTCTAGTGACAAAGTTTTACTTTATGCTCTCCAGTTAATTTTAGTATTTTTGTGGTGTTTCACCCACTTAGGTCCTGCTGTGTTTTAGTTATGTTTGCTTATCTTATCAGGCGTGCACCTTGCTATGCGCAACATTAATTTCTGTTGTACGCAAGTCTTTTGTTTTCTCTTGCCTTGGTTTCAGTTTTCATGCCTGATTAATGTCTCTTATTGTGTATTAAAATCATCCTTCCATTATACTATGCGATTCCCTCCTGACTACTGTTTAACTAAACCGTGACAGAACGCCCCCCACAAAGCACTGACCACAACCACATTGAACGCCTTTGGGATGAATTGGAACAGCGATCGCTATCCAGGCATTCTCTTACAAAATCAGCGCCTGATGTCTCAAATTCTCTCTTGGCTAAATGGACACAAATTCACAGACACACTCAGTACTAAAAAAGTACAACCACTCACTAGAAAGTTGCCTATTTGTGATATTTTTGGACATATGGATATGTAATCTTCAGTTATTGACAGAGAAAGGACATCTAATTTAGCAAACACTGAAAGATTGGACTTAAATCAATAATGCATCAGAAATTAAAAGACATTTATTGTGTAGAAAATATAAGTCTTCAACAGCTAGCGTGGACTCTTTTGCCAGAAAAGTATCAATTTCTGTTTGTCTCATACATAAAGACATTTTTGTTGTTTCTATGTCTCATGTTCAAGGAACAAAGTCCCCGCACAACATTTTTTCTTAGGATTGAAATCGATGCTTTCACTTGAACATTCCATAACCCTCCATTTGTTCTTTTGGAGCAATTCTGTTGTAGCTTTACTTTTGTGTTCTGGATCATTGACCTGTTGCAATATTCATGTTTGGTTCAGCTTCAGCTTTTCAACAGATGGCCTCACGTTCTATTCAAGAATATTCTGGTAAAATATGGAATTCATGGTTGACTCACTGGTGGCAAGTGGGACAGGCCCACAGGCAGCATACAAACATGGCTGGCATTGCAGCCAAACAACCTATTTTCACTTATCTGTCCAGAACACATTGTTCCAGTAGTTTTGGACAGTGGAATGATGTACTCAAAAATGTTTGGAAATTGCTTTGTAACCACTCCTAGATTCATGGACATCAATTATCTTTCTTTCTGAGGGCCTCTGGTAGGTTTTTTGATCTTGGTGTGACTTCTTGACAAACACCCATTTGGTTAAGACCAAACCAGAGCAAGTATCTAATAGTTATGGAACACTGGACCCTCACAAGTTACTCTAATGATTTTTCAATCATTTCGACATGATTTGGTGAACACAATTTTAATTTACTGGCAAACCTGTATGACTCACAAACTGGTTATGACTCTTTCTATGTCAATGAATGAGTATATGGACTCACTATAAATGAGTGTTCATTATCAAAAAAGAACATTGTTTGATTACCTGGCTGATGAAACATGACATTGGTTTTTATAAACTGATGGAACATGACCTTAGTTTGACTGAACTAATTTCAATGATTGTGACATTTGTTTATTACATAATTATGTGATTGTTCTTCTTATTTGCATCCTAGTGCTGTGCAATGCTTTTTGGTTTGTAATTGATCAGTCCAATATTTTGTAATTGATCAGTCCAATAGTTTGTAATTGATCAGTCCAATAGTTTGTAATTGATCAGTCCAATATTTTTTAATTGATCACTCCAATAGTTTGTAATTGATCAGTCCAATAGTTTGTAATTGATCAGTCCAATAGTTTGAAATTGATCAGTCCAATAGTTTGAAATTGATCAGTCCAATAGTTTTTTTATTGCCATTTATAAGCGATTACATTTCCCATTCATAATGACTTGAGGACAAATTTAGCCCCTCTAGTATGTAAATGAATCATTTGACCACTAAGTGTCTGTCTATACTAGGATTTGGATTTGACTAAAATGAATGTGAGGCTTGCTTAAGAAAGCAGAGAAAGTCAAGCACAAGAACAATTGGCTACACGATGTGAATATGTTCTTCTGTTGTTTATTGAGTTGTACATCTTACCAAAATTAAGGAAGATTAGGGAATCTCTTTTTATCAAATCCAGGTTGATCCAAAAGTTAATTGGGAATGGATTATTAAAATATGGAAGGACCTACGCCACAATTTTCAAGTTAGTAATTTGCAAAAGGTTATAGTTAGAGATACAGTAGCTATTTAGATTCAGACTTGCCAACATTTGAAGATAGCTGGCAAAAAACTGGATGGATAAGACTTAGTTAAACGCATTGTTTTTCAGAGATGGGTGACTTGTCTTGCACTTAAGTGTAATTTATTTTGAAAGTAGCCTACAAATATTATCTTGCTCGAATATTCAATATTCTGTCAGTAACGTGCTGTTGTTCATTATTGAATCATGTCTGAATAACATGGGGAAATTATAATATTTGACTGAGCAAGGAAGAGAGCGAGTGAGAGAGAGGAGAGAAAACAAACATTGCAAATCCCTGTGCGCCCTTGTTATTTAGTGTACCGAAAGTACAAACAAGCTGAGTTCATTAAGCAAAACTAAAATAAAAGATGCTGGATCAAGTACATCGAGATTCATCAGGGAGGTTAAAATGCACAGGAAGTCAGTTTGCTGTATTGTACTGTCAACTGAAGGTATAGACACGGTGGCTACTGTAGCTAGCTAGAAAAGCTTTTTTGTTAAAGGCAGGCTATTTTAAGTTGTGACTTCGCATTGAGGCTAGCTAACAAATTTGTTTACAGCCACAATAGGTGTTTAAGTTTGTTTAATAGTTTGGGATTCCTCACACAAAATGTGGATAGCTTGCTCCAGATTGGAGTGGAGCTAGCCTAGCAACCCAATGGTTATGATAGCCAACTCTGGTGCATTTGGCTACAGCTGAATACTAAAGCCATTTTTCCCATTAAGGTTTCCAATTCAACCAAGCAAAAGACAAAAGTTGTCAGTGGTGAGGGACAGAGCAACGCAAGTTATAACCTCCATTCCTTTATGCACTTTTTGAGCTTGTACAGTAGCATTTTATACGTGTAATTGGTATGTCAAGATCTTGGCACCAAGTAGTGAAATTGTTGAACATTGAATTGTATAACATTTTGAAAGAAACAAAGAAACAGTATTTCAAAATAACATTTTAAAATAAATATGCATTTAAACCACTGCTAATGTGTCATCTAATACTTTAATATTGATATGTAGCTAGTGGTAATGTGCACTTATGTTTAAGAGTCTCGTGACTCAACTCAGACTCTTGGTCAGAGACTTCAGACTTGACTCAGACTCCTAAAAAAAAGACTTGTGAACATCTCTGTTGTTTGTACCAGGGATTTGTGTGTGAGAAATATTTAATGCACCATGAGACCTGGGACAATTGAGTGAGTCTCACAGCCAATTGCTGCCACATGATTGGGCCGATTAGATATTTGCATTAATGAGCAGTTGAACAGGTGTACCTAATGAAGTGGCCAGTGAGAGTTTAAAGCTAATAGTACTTATTTGTGACGTGTCCTCAGTAGGCAGATCACTGTCTGTTTGTCATTCAATTGAGACTAAGTTGTTTTGACAATCAAAACAAATGGCTTTTGAATCAGTCAATCCTGAATCAGTCAATCCTGGATCAGTCAATCCTGAATCAGTCAATCCTGAATCAGTCAATCCTGAATCAGTCAATCCTGAATCAGTCAATCCTGTTAAAAATACAGAAACCCCCCTAAGGATCTGTTTAGTATGTATTATGGTGCTCAGTATTAAAGTTTGTCTATAGTGTTTAGACTACTGGCCTACAAAAACACATTTGATATACATGTACACTTACTGGCCACTTCATTAGGTACACTTTGCTAGTACTGGGTTGGAGCCCCTTTTGTCTTCAGAACTACATTCATTCTTTGAGGCAAATATTAAACAAGGTGCTGGAAACATGTCTCCAAGGTTTTGGTCAATATTGACATTTTCATCATGCAGATTTGTTGGCTGCACAACCATGATGTGAATCTCCCGTTCCACCACCTCCCAAATGTGCTTGAGTGGATTGAGATCTGCTGACTGTGGAGGCCATTTGAGTACAGTGAACTCATTGTCCTGTTCAAGAAACCAGTTTGAGATGATGTGAGCTTTGTGCCATGGCAAGTTATCTTGCTGGAAGTAGCCATTCGAAGTCATGTCTCCATTCCCCCCCCCCCCCCCCCGTTTCAGTCCCCAGATGTTATGCTGCAATACACATGTGCTGGGGGTCTAGGGTCATTCTGTCCTTTCTCAGTCCTCACTTAAGTTTCATTGATATGTGATGGGGGACAAGCAACAGTTCATATGATTATTTTTGGGGTCAGAGTTGTAATCGAGGTACTAGACCTAAGGTCAGCCACTCAAATGTTTCTGATCTCATGCTGATCCTAGGAGGACCCAAACCGCTGGAACATGCTTCAGTAACCATGTGACCTGATGACTCTTTTCGGTCTCTGTCCTGTGCCCACCTCGCTGTGCTGGTGCCCACATCACTGCTGTTGGTGATCAGGTTTCCACTCGGTGACTTCAGCTGTACATCTACAGAGCGCGTCCCGATGTCCCTGCCCAAGACCACCGAACTGTGTTGATGCTACACAAAGACTGTGGTCACAGATCACCCATTCTGGTCTCCATATATGTAGACTATTGAAAACGGATAAACAATGTGACATTAAAACAATGGGCTGTGCACCTTGATATTCCCCACCCGGTCCAGACAGAAGACTGGCCACCCCCTTGATGTCAGCCTCTCTAGGTTTCTTCCTAGGTTCCACCGACTAGGGAGTTTTTCCTAGCCACTGTGCATCAGGTGTTGCTTGTTCGTGGGGGTTTTAGCCCAGGTATCAGTCAAAGCCCTTTGTGATGACTGCTGATTTAAAAAGAGGGCTTTTATAAAATAAATTAGATTTGTTGATTGATAAAGGGATGGACATGGTCAGCAACAATACTCAGGTAGGCTGTAAGTAAGCCAAGAAAATATCCCCTATACCATTAGATTTTGTTTATATTTACCCATAAGTCTGCATGTCTGTAGATCCCTACACGGTGTGTGTGTGTGTGTGTGTATCTCGGACCTACCTGCATAGATGACTATTCCAACACATTCCTCCGTGTTGCGGATGGTACATCCTCTAAGGAGCAGGCTGTCTTTGTACAGGCCGTCTCTTCTTCCAGAGGGATGGGTTCTGTCACACAGGAGACAAAGAGCCGAGCATCAAACATCCTGACTAACTACAGTGGGCTCTAGCATTACTGGCAATTACCCTGACTGGCAATGCACAAACAATACTTTAAAAACATAAACAAAGACACTATAAAGATTAACTCAAAATACAAACATGTGAGAAAAACTCTATTAATGTTGCAATGGAACTAGGGGTGTAATGGTACGCCTAACCCACAGTACGGTGCATATTATGGTTTGAGGGTCACAGTATGGTACGTATTACGATACAGTGCAAAAAATACTAGAAAAAATATGTTTTTAGTTTAATTGGCAAAAGATAGAAACACCTATGGTTATTTATTTGGCCTGATACAGTGAGAAGTGAGTTTGTTTCCACAACTCCCTCTACAACCAAACAACTATATGGACAAAGTCACATTGTGAAGCCTGCCAGCGAACCTAACTTTTTTGAAAACTCTTGAATCAAAGTCTCTTTAAAATTACTGTGATTGGGGAAGGGAGAGAATGCAGTTAGAGATCAATGTTTTTGAGTTGTCAAAGAATCTGAGCTGGCTAGAACTACATTGAACAAAAATATAAACGCAACACAATCATTTTTTCCCGTATTTATCATGAGCGGAGCTCAAAGATCTAAGACTTTTCCTTTGTACACAAAAGTCCTCTCTCTCAAATATTGTTCACAGATCTGTCTAAATCTGTGTTAGTAAGCACTTCTCCTTTGCTTCTCCTTAGACAATGATTATTGCACAGGCGTGCCTTAGGCTGGCCACAATAAAAGGCAACTCTAAAATGTGCAGTTTCATCACACAGCCACCTGTTGTGGCTTTAAATCACTCCGTGGGAGTTGTCAGTTTCGCTTCCTCAAAACATGCGACATCTGTGGCATTCCGCCGGACAGACCTATGGAGACTGGAGCCGTTCCGCATATCCTTCTTGCTGAGAGTGGTGTATGACACAATTCCAACCCCAACAAACTTGCACATGTGGGGTATGAGAGAGGACTCATTGTGCAAGCTTTGTGGGGAGATGAGCACCATGGCACACATCCTGTCTGGGTGTAAAAAGAAAATCAAAGGAAGGTACAGGTGGCGCCACGACAGGGTGTTCATGACACTCGCCAACACTTTAGAGCAGAAGAGGAAAAAGAAACGCCAACCAATTCAGAAAAAACATCAATTCACTTTGTAAGGGACAAGGAAAAGCCACCAATCACAGCAACAACTAGAACCAGTCTGCTACAAAAGGCCCAATCATGGGAAATGAAGGTCAACCTGGGAGGAAGGCTTCAGTTCCCCCAGATTGTCCAGACAACCCTGGGGCCAGATGTGGTACTGTAGTCTGAAGTAGAGGTCGGCTAATTAATCAGACTGGCCGATTAATTATGGCCGATTATGAGTTTTCAAAATAATTATTAATCTGCATTTTTGCTCGCCGATTATTGCCGATACTTTTTTTGGAGAGAAACCACTTCCTCTAGTGTTACAATTAGATAGCAAATCATGTGGAAAATGCATGCAGCCAGCCCATCTTTCGTGAGCAGCCCACTTGTCCCAAACTGCAGCATCAAGTCTGGAGGAAATGGTGATTGCAGAGAAGCCATGGAAAGTTTGTAACAAGCATAAAAGGGGATCAATTAAAATCAGTCGCATATAATCACTTGTTAGCTTCACGTGGTTATTAGTAGTCTAGAATAGTGGGTAGAGGTTCACTGCTTTCGATCCGACAGAACTGTACCCATTTTTTTATCAACCAAACCTTTTATCCGTTCTGTTTTCCTCTAGGCTTTCAGGGAAAAACGACCTGTTAAAAAAATGCTGCACAAGGGTTAACTAGCTATATTAAGTTGCATATAATGAATAAGGGGGATTTATAATTGATCATTAGATCAGCCAACAGTTCAAAATCGGGAACTGGCACCAATTTGATTGAAACCGAGTGCTGGTTTAATTAATTTGTCCATTCAACAATACACAGTCATTGCGCACATTTAACTTGCAAAATACTATGCCTATTCAAAACGATACACAGAAGACAGGTTACCGTTTTTTTACTTCCACATTTAATTAAAAGGCATGTTAGAAGGGAATATACGTCGCTGGTGTTCTCAAACGTGGTGTTTAAAGTAGCCTATTTCTGATGTTGAGTCAGACGGTGGCAAAGAGAGAGGCTATTCCGACTCCTCACGCAAGATAATAATTATGTAGTTAAAGACGAAATCCATCCTTCTCAGTTACTGCTTTTGTTATATTTATATTTGTTGTCGTATTTGTGTATTGATTTTGAAACCAGATATATTTATCAAGTGCTTCTGGAAATTACGTCAGATATCTGTACTCCCGTTGTGCACCACCAAATACGATTGGTTAATAAATGGACAACTATCAAAATGCACAGACTAAATGTTTAACCCAAGGGTTTGTTTTACAAAACAGATTTAATAGGCGAAGTTGTATGAAACACAAATTGTACTATGCGTATTATGTGTTTTGGCATTTGTTTGGCATTTTGTTTGAACAAATTTAAATAATTAGATATATTTATTTGAGATCTGAAACTATTTTTTGTATTATATTAAAAGTATTGTTGTAATTTCATTATTTCCCCCCCCAAAAAAATCATAATAATTGGTCGATTAATCGGTATCGGCTTTTTTGGTCTTCCAATAATCGTTAATCGGTATCGGCCTTGAAAAATCATAATCGGTCGACCTCTAGTCTGAAGAGGGAAAAAGATCATCCTCATTGAACTTACAGTTCCATAAGAAGAGGGGTGTGAACAGGCCTTTGAAAGAAAGAGCGCCAAATAACAAGACCTTCTGCATGGCAGGGTTGGCTGTTCCCAGTTGAGGTCGGCTGTAGAGGATTCCCTGCTCAGTCAATGTGGAGAATGCTCAAAATCAAGGTTCCATTATTATTGGCACTCTTATTCAGTACTTAATGCAATGACTTCTGGCAAGGATAACAGCCTGAAGTCTTTTCCTGTAAAGTTTGACATGGTTAAGGAGCACATTTGGATGTATACTGCACCATTCCTATATGCAGATCTTTTCGAGATTATTCACATTCTTGGATTTGTGCTTACCAACTGCCATCTTCAACTCAGCCCACAGGTTTTCGATTGGATTGCGGTCCGGCGACTGAGATGGCCATGTCAGAACGTTGATTTTGTTGTCACAGAGGCATTTCTGTGTGGATCTTGAGATATGTTTTGGGTCATTGTCTCATTGGAAAATCAACCTATGGCCAAGTCCCAGCCTTCTGGCAGAGGTAACCAGATTGTCAGCCAAAATTGCATGATACTTGGTGGAATTCATATTCTTGTAGCCATTACCAGATTTATGAAGGTCTAAGACCTTCTGTCTCTTTTAAACTGCCAGTTCTTTTGTTTTCTTTATGGTGTGAGATGAAAAACAGGATATTGCATGCGTCTTACTTCATTTCTATACCCTAGTGGAACAGGAAGTTATGTAATGGCTCAATATAGTAATTAAGACTAAGATGAACTTAAGTGTAATTTAATTCCCGGTTTAATTTTGGTAGATGTTTTGTAGATGTAGATTTACAATAATATATGAGGGTGCCATTGATTGTGAAACCTTGTTTTGAAAGACATTGATTTTTAATTTAATCAATAAATGATTTTGGTTGGTTCCACATTAAAAACGTACAGTATTTTTCACATGTTGTTATTTTGAGTTTCTCTATAATTCAAAAAATATATATTTTGCATCTTGAAAGGGTTTGATATGTTGTGTAAAACAAACAGTAAAAATCCCAATAAATCCTGTTTCATTCCAGGTTGTCACACTAGAAAATGTAGAAACATCAAGGGGGATGAATACAAATGCAAGGCACTAAATATTCAATGCATAATAACCTCTACATTTAAATGGTATGAATGTGCATATGTTTCTGTTAATTCCCATATATTCTGTTAATTTCCATATATTCCCAATAATTCCCAGATAATGTTTCCACCTCTGAATATTCCCCGAAATGTGCCCTGTGTGTGGCCCCTGCATATGGGTATAATGAACTAATGAACATTCTGTTAAGTGTGGACATTCCTTACAGGTGAAAGGGCTATTTTGGGATTAGGTGTAAAGTTAGAATTTAGTTTGGAAAAAATAGGAATGTGAATATTCTCACAAATGTAGTAATGGGTGTGTGTGTGTGTGTGTGTGTGTGTGTGTGTGTGTGTGTGTGTGTGTGTGTGTGTGTGTGTGTGTGTGTGTCTTGTTGCTGATGT
This sequence comes from Umbra pygmaea, assembly GCA_016801145.1. Lineage (NCBI taxonomy): Eukaryota > Metazoa > Chordata > Actinopteri > Esociformes > Umbridae > Umbra > Umbra pygmaea. The sequence goes on from JACXGM010031508.1 coordinate 12,549, forward strand.
ACAGAACAGCTCAATTGATCATCATGCTGCAATGCATTATGGGCTTCCCTCAGAGGGCTCTTATCTCAGCACTGAATCCCTCTAATAAAGAACAACTGACTTTACAGTAAAATCCTCAGAGCCTCAGGCCATGGAGTCAACCTGCACTTCAGCACTTTATACCCAAAGTTCACAGCCCAGGTCCCAACTCAACATCTAATTCCAACAGCAGCAAAATTACTGGCACCCTTGACTGGCAATGCACAAACAATACTGTAAAAAAACACATCATATCATTATAGAAAAAAAAATACCAACATGTAAGACATACTGTACTTTATTTGTGTCAATAAAACCTGCCAAAATAATGTCTTGAACCCTTAGATTACTGTAAATAAAA
>JACXGM010031509.1:0-12941 GCA_016801145.1 Umbra pygmaea
TTTAGAGGTGGTTTTTCCTGATTATTCCGCTGCTGGTCCCCTTTCAGTCTTGATTGATTCAGGTGCCGCAGGAAACTTTATGGATGTAAACCTTGCTACAGCCTGGAACGTGCCCTTGGAGAAGATTGAGGTTCCTATACTGGTGTTAGCAGTGGATGGCCACCCCGTTGGAAGCAGTAAAGTAATGCACCAGACCAAAACATTGTGTATGTGCATGGGGACTCAACATACAGAGACATTACAGTTTTTTATAATCTCTTCTTCCACTCACTCCCTCATTTTGGGTATGCCGTGGATAGTCATACACAATCCTGTGATATTCTGGAAGAGGAGAGAAATCATTAACTGGTCAGTTGATTGCAGTAAGAATTGTCGTCCTATGGGGGTGAATACTACATCCATCGAGAGTCCACAACCTACCTTAGATTTGTCTACAGTTGTGCTGATGGAATACCAGGACCCAATCAAGTTTTTTTTTTCCAAGACTGAAGCAACCAGTCTTCCACCTCATAGAGCGGGTGACTGCTCCATTTACCTTCTGCTCCATTTACCCAGGAGCCATGTTTACCCTCTCTCTTACAGAGAAACATAATTCATCGAGACTTACATCCAGGAGTCCCTCACCCATGGGCATGTTTGTGCCTCTACTTCCCCGGTGTCCTCCAGCTTCTTCTTTGTGAAGATAAAAGACGGGGGTCTCAGGCCATGCATGGACTACAGTGCGTTAAACAACAGTACCATGAAGTACAGGTACCCCTTGCCTATTATCCATACTGTGATTGAACAAATGCCAAATATTTTACCAAACTCAACCTGCGTAGTGCGTACAACCTTGTGCGCATCAGGGAGGGTGATGAGTGGAAGACCACCTTAGGCACAACATCTGGTCACTAAGAGTACCTTGTGATGCCATATGAGTTGACTACTGTGCCATTTGTGTTTCAGGCCTTTGTAAACGACATTTTTTAAGACCTGATTGGGCGCTTTGTGCTTGTTTACATAGATGACATACTGATATTCTCACTAAGTTATGCACAGCACATACAGCATGTTAGGAAAGTACTGGTCAGATTATATGAACAACAACTGTATGCTAAAGCAGAGAAGTGTGAATTCCATCATCCATCTGTGTCCTTTTTAGGCTACAGGATTACGAAATCAGGGGTCGACATGGAGGCTGACAAGGTGGAAACTGTGAAGTCATGGCTGGTACCCACCACAGTAAAACAGCTACAGGGATTCCTTGGCTTTGTTATCTTCTACAGGCGCTTCTTTAGTACTGTTGCTGCTCCTCTGACATCTCTGTTAAAAGGGGGTCTGCGCTGTCTCCAATGGACTACAGAGGCCAAAGGGACATTCAGGGTTCTCAAGGAGAGGTTCACGTTGGCTCCCATCCTTCAGCATCCTGATCCGGAGCTGTCTTTTGTGGTAGAGGTGGACGCTTCAGAGGTGGGCGTTGGCGCAGTCCTTTCACAACAACAAGGTGATCCATCCAAGTTACACCCTTGTGCGTTTTTTTCCAGGAAGCTAACACCAGCTGATCACAACTATGATGTGGGGGATGGGGAACTCCTGGCTGTGGTGGAGGCCCTACGGATCTGGAGGCACTGGTTGGAGGGGGCTAAACATCACATTTTGATATGGACGGATCATTGCAATCTGCAGTGTAGGTGACATGCATATGGTGATGGCGGCTCGCATAGTCGCAGTGACCCGGAGCTCCCTCTGCGATAGTAGCTTTAGTTAATTTATAACCTACACACCAACAGAAATCTTGCGCCTGAAGTACTGTTTTTTCGGACGTGCACCCATTGACTCCAGGTCAATTCCAGTGGAAATTACGATTGACAATGAAATCACAGGAAAGATCTACAGAGTCACAGAGAGGCGATGCAGGCGGAGATGTGAGAGGAAGAAGAAGGGGGGTAAGCGAGCCGGCATCCAGGCTGGGCTATGACGATGCCCTCAGAAACTGTCACGTAGATAAGAGAAATGGAGGCAGAGTTCCAGGGTAATGATTTTAATCCAGCAATCGTAACAGGTAACAACAGGCACAGGAAATAGAGCTGGCACGGCATAACAGCGCAACTGAGAATAATATTCCAAAATACTACATGGGATCGTCAGGTATATAAACACAAGGTGTAATTACGTAACCAGCCACACCTGTCAGACAAGCTCAGGTGCGACCAGGCATAAAGATAACTAGACAACTCCTCCCAGACGGCGAGTGAGTGTCTGCATACGTCAACATAACCTATCCTAATGACATACAACTCTTCCTGTGTGTAATATAAGGTACATCAGCAGCCCCCTCTAGAAACGTTAACACAAAAAATAACCCTATAACCTAGTATTCGGGAGACCCTGATTGTTGTAAACCCCGGGCAACCCTTAAACAAACCTGCAGTGCCCAGCATCTTCCTCGCCAATGCCCGCTCCCTCGTTAACAAGCTGGATGACGTGAGGTTGCGGATTACCAATAACCATTTGGATTGCTGCATTACGGTAATAACGGAGACTTGGCTGCATAACAACATCCCTGACCTAGCCATGGAGCTAGCAGTTCGCTCCCTCTACTATGCAGACCACACAGCTGACTCTGGTAAGTCAAGAGGAGGGGGCGTGTGTGTATATATCCATAACAGTTGCACAGACACTATTGCCATCGAGAGACATTGCTGCCCGGATTTGGAGTTCCTGATGCTGAAATGCTGACCTTTCTATCTGCCTAGGGACTTCTCATCTGTCTTTATCAATGCTGTCTATGTGCACCCCAGAGCTAATGCTAAAATATCCATGGCTACATGATGCCATATGCAAGCAGCAAAACAGACACCTGAAAAGCATATTTATAGTGGCAGGGGATCTCAATAACACTAACCTGAAGACTGTTCTGCCCAAATTTTATAAGAATGTGAACATTATAACAAGGAACAACAAAACACTGGACCAGGTGTATAAAAATGTTCCCAAACCCAGTCTTCACTTAATCTTGGAGAGTCTGACCATCTATCCCTGCTCCTGACACCAGCCTACAAGCCCATTATCAGCAGGACCAAACCCCAGTTAAAAACAGTGCAGATCAGGGGCCTCATTTATAAACGTGGCGTACGCACAAAAGAAGGCGTACGCCGCTCAAAATAATTGGGATTTATAAAAAGCAAACTGGACTAGAAAATGTGCGGTCCTTCACGGAAACTCTGACTCATGCGTATGCACAAAAATGGGTGAAATGAGAAATGGCGACACCACCAGCAGATGTGTGAAACACGTGAAGCTGTCTGAAACTGCAGACCATTGTGTAGCTAAACGAAATCGAAATACTGCCTCTCATTAATAATATGAACATTTCCCAAAACCATTCTTACAATCAACAGCCTGTGGTGGAATACAAATTAAATAAAACAAGATTGTAGCCAACTTAAATGCAAACGAAGACATATTTGCAAAAAGAATACTCAAACATGTTCTGTAATTATATTGCCATGTTATGTAATTCATCCTCATAAATAAACAAAATAATGTTCAAAACATATCCTTGTCGATGCGTCCGTCTGGGGGAGCAGACATACATTAGTTTAGATAGATGTCTTCATTGACCAACTGGGGAAAGTTGTGTTCATAAATGTCATCAACTACGGAATCATGGTGTTCATGTAGGCTATATGCCGTTAGTCCGTTTCATTTCCATCCATTAATTGTTCCATTGTGACGGATGTCTTAACCATTTTGAAAGCTGGAATTAATTCCATTTGCGCATAATCCCATTTACAATTACATGAATACTGACATCTGTAGCTGATCAGATACAATCACCTGCATGGACATAAAAAGCCATGATGCCAACCCAATGCGTAATGACGCACAATGGCTGATCTTGCGCTGTTAGAAGATGTGGCAAATTGAAGGATTCGGAGGGAACCCATTGTCAGACAGCAAGAAGCAGTGGCGGCACCAGAGTATTTTTTTTGGCATAACTACGGTGGGGCTAATCCACACAGTGGTTGGGCTCAAATCAACGTCTGAATTTCAATGTGAATACATGCACAATAGAATAGAGAATAACATCATTCGCAGTAGCTAGAAATACCAAGTCAGACTGACTCCTTTTTTCACACGCAAATTACATCTAGAGCAACTGACGTGGAAACTCACTACTACTGAGTTTAGGCAATAGTCTATTTGCGCTATTTCAACTCGTTAATTTTGGGCCCTATTTTAACGATCTGAAACACAAGTATCAAACGCGAAACGCAAGTTACAATGTGGGAGGGTCCCGGCCACTGTTGCTATTTTACCGGCGTGATAAATGATACTTGCGGCCGATGCAAATCTAGAATGGGTAGGTCTAAAGTAGCTTCATTAGTCATAGGTGTGGTTGGGGCGTGCAATAAACCAATCAGAGCATCATCTCACATTCCTTTTAAGAGCAGGCGCGCTTGTTCCATGGCGAATTGCTATTATAACGGCGATTTGCTATTGATTTTTCTTTTTACAAAATGTAAATAAAGAAATGTCACAAGACATAGCCTACTTTCCGATGTTTTGGACTCACTCTAACTGAATCACGAAGTTATAAATGCATGGTAGTATTTTTGCAATGTGATTACTCTTCTGTCAAATAAGCTTTCCTCTCCCGTTCTGCATTGCTGGGCATTTAAGTTAAGTGCCAACGGCACATGCATTTCAACATCACGTCTCCTGAAGTACTCTAATATTTCCTTATTAATGTCATAGACACATCCATGATACAACAAGCCACAACACATCCATGATACAACAAGCTACAAAGAATGCTGCGACTTGAGTAGTGTAGTACCTGTTCTATCCAAACATCTGACGCACATTTTCAGTGTGCCAATAAATGTTCGTTCAATTAGGCTACACTGCGTGTTTGTGTGTGTTTTTGATTAAACAGTATTTTACGCACTTGCTGGCATCATAAATTGTCATCATTAAACATGTCTTTAACGGATAGCTGTTGCCCCTTCACAGCCACCCATCCAAGGGGGGATTCCTCATGGCAAAGTTTCCATAAATGAGTCGTGGCTTGAGCCTGAGTAATTCTGATTAAAGACAAAGGTGATTTTACTATTAGCATTGCAAATTACGTGTGTATACTTGTTGATTGAATGGGTTCCCTTGAGGTTGACATATATCAGTGCAAATAATTTATTAATAATTTGAGTAAATGTGCACACTAGATTGTTTTTCACATTTTTGGACACCGCAATGACTTCCTCGTGTGGTAATATTTTTTTTCTATTATGTATCGCAGTAATAAAGAACTGCTGCATTTGTGTAGATGAGAGGAGCAAAGTGTATGCGCGTTGTGCACACGCTACATTATGGTTAAGCATGCGCCCTTAAAATAGCATATGAATAACATGCCAGTGACTTTAAACCAGGTTTTTCCTGGTCAGTGGCGGAATTGTTTTTGGGAACTGCAAGATAGCACCAGGGAACGTTTGCGCCAGAACACGCCTCTTCTTTTCGCTCAGCCGCCCAACGAACGCAAGTTCATTCCCTAATTTACCGATGCGCCTCTGTGGAGGGAAAAGTCAAATATGCGCCGGGTAGAAAAGATAGGAATGATACATGCATTTGTGTAAAAAGTCAATTGCGCTGAGTGTAAGATAAGGGCCCTTTGTCTGGCAAACCTGTCCACTACACACCCAATAGGGATGGGCAGATCGATCCAAAAATATAGGCTATATATTTATTTTTTTAGGATTGATTCTAGCGTAGATAGGATTAGATACCAATTTCATTTTCTCTGTTCTGTTAACCTTCCAAAGAATAGAACTGCCAGTGCGAATGTGCGATGTTCCGTTATAGTGAACACACACACACTATCGACACACTATGACTATTTTAAGTCATATTTCAATATTAACAAACCCATCCTTTGTGTGACCATGTATGTCGATTGCTGAAATATTGAATCTAAATCGGCTTGAATTGTTATAAAGTTGGTAAAATAAACATGAAAATGTGACCATGTAGCTACACGAAAAAACAAACCATTTTTAAAGTACAGTATACAACTGTTAATACAAAACAGTGGAATCTCATTTTACAAATATTCTCTATGTATTTTCTATATATACTGTGAAGATAAATTAAAATGTTAACAAACTTAAAAATGATTCCATGTGGGCATAAAACGAAAATAATGTAATACAAATTGAATGAACTAAATGTTTTAATTGCTGGTTTTAAAACTCATTCTAACCAGTGGATCAATTCTTTCTGTTCGCGTGTGCACACAGTACATAATCGTGCTTGCGAGAGATAGGCATGTCATATTCCATAAGACTGTTTAATCGTGACCACTATATAACCTCACCTTTCATTTTTGTAGATATTCTTGATTTTGCACCTGTATGTTTTGTTAGTTTATTACTATTTAGCGAACTCCATGATTACACATTAACAACGCGCACTAGCCAAGTAACCGACGCACGTAGAGGCTCATTAGGCTGTCCTGACTACGGTAGGTGAAGTGTTTTCCCCCTAAGGCGTTTTCCCCCTAAGACACAGACCCTTCTCATTTGCATAATGAGGCAGAAATGCATACAGAAATGTAAATATGACAGGTAGAAATAAATAGCGTTGAAGAAATAAATAGGGTAAAAAAATACAAAGGAAGAATAAAACAGAAAAAAAATATTATAATATACACATAAATACATACATTTAAAGAATAAGTCATAAATAAATAAAGTTGAAAATTATAACGGACAATAAATAAATAAGGTAATTATTACAAAGGTGAATAAATAAAGAAGCTAATTAAAAGAGATATATACATTCATGTCTCATTGTATAATTGAATTACTGCCTAGATTTATTTATTTACTGTATTTATTGTGCAATTAATTGTGTGATTATTTTTTGAGCATTTATTTATTTATATATTTATTTCTTATTTTGTCAGACTTGGTCCTCCATACAACTGACCCCTCTCTTCCAGCTAAATACCTTCTTCACCCACTTTGAAGACTCCAGCTCCAACAGGGGACCCACATACAAGCACCACCTTTCCAGAGAGCGATCAGCCACTCACTCTTCTGACCTACCAGGTAAAGAGAGCACTACACAACATCAACTGCAACAAAGCAACAGGGCTTGATGACATTCCCAGATGAGTGCTGAAGGAATGTGCTGAACAGCTTGCTTCAGTATTCACATGTATTTTCAACCTGTCACTACAGCTAGCCACAGTCCCCACCTGCCTGAAAACCGCCACCATAATTTGAGAGACTGGTACTGCCCCACATTAAGGCCTGCATCTCTTCTGACCTCGATCAACACCAATTTGCATACAGGACCAACAATTCCACTGATGATGCCACCTCCATAGCACTGCACACAGCCCTCACACACCTGGAACCCCCCAACAGATATGTTAGAATGCTATTCATTGACTATAGCTCTGCATTCAACTCCATCAACCCAGATAAATTGATCAACAAATTACAAACACTGGGTCTGGGAGACTTTCTCTGCCAGTGAATTAAAGACTTCCTCAGCAATAGACCCCAGTGCGTCAGGATGAGCCACCACACCTCTTCTAGCATTATCCTTAACACCGGCCTCCCCCAGGGCTGCGTCTTCAGTCCAGCTCTCTATTCGCTCTTCACCCACGACTGCACCCCCTTCTACAATTCCAACACTCTCATCAAATTTGCAGATGACCCAATATAAGACAAAAACAAAAAGGCCTACAGGAAAGAGGTCCAGACCCTGTCAGCTTGGTGCATGGACAATGACCTAAACCTCAATACAAAAACAAAATAAATTATAATAGATTACAGAGGAATAAAACAAACCACAATGGACTGTGTATCAACGGGGAGGAGGTGGAGAGGGTGGAAAGCTTTATGTTCCTGGGTGTGCACATAGCAGAAGATCTAACCTGGAGCCAGAACACCTCCCACACCATTAAAAAAGCCCAGCAGAAGATGTTCTCCCTGAGGACCCTGAAACACAATGGACTCCCTCAGGAACTTCTGAACCACTTCTACCACTGCACAATTGAGAGAACCCTGACATACTGCTGCACCGTGTGGCACTCCCGCTGCACAGCAGCAGAAAGAAAGGACCTGCAGCGGGTGGTCAAGACAGCTGAGAGGATCATTGGCTCCCCCCTACCAAACCTAGGTGAAATATACTCGAGCCGTCTTTTCACATGGCCCGCAAACTTCAAGCAGGACACCTCACACCTCGGACACTTCCCTGTTCATCACCCTCCCCTCAAGCAGACTGAGAACCCCCAGCACATCCAACAGACTCCGCAACTTCTTCCACACAGCTGTGAAGATACTACAGGAATCATACACACATCCACACATAAAAACATAACAACCCACACACATCCCTTGCCACCCCCCCAGTGCAATCAGACTCTGAGCAATAACTGCTGGGTTTACTGTTTTCTTTTTTAGCTATTTATTGAGAACATGGAATGAATGTGTATGTTTGAGATGAATGGGTATGTGTGAGATGTGCTTGGGTGAGAATGTGCTAGCGTGTGTATATATATGTGTTTATATATATATAATTTTATCTTTTTACTCTATGCTGCTATTTGTCTCCAACAGAATTTTGTTGTACTACGTACAATGACAATAAAAGATCTATCTATTAAGGCTGCCAGGCAACTCAACGCTCAACAAGCATGGTGGGCTATGTATCTTACCGGATTCGTCTACACACTGTCCTATCGCCCAGGCTCAAAAAACGGCTGACACGCTTTTGTGCATGTACGAAGTAAAGAGTCCATATTCTAAGGAGGCCACTGTCATACCACCTGAACGCATAATCACTCCCATCCAAAGGGAGGTGGACGCAGACATATGAAGAGAACAGGTGAGGGCTCCAACGCCTACTAACTGTCCCCCTCTTTGTTCTCTGAATACGCCCAATATTCTTTGAGGCACACTGCTAATAACTTAACACCTTTCCAGTGCGTCTTAGGTTACCAACCGCCTCTGGTACTATAGCACCCCAGCGCAGCGCAGATCCCGGCTGTTGACGAGTGGTTTCGGAGGTCTGAGGAGTTGTGGAATGCGGCCCATAGATGCCTACAGCATGTCGTTTCGAGATACCGCGAACAACCTGATAGGCGCAGGAGTGATGTGTCTTCCAGCCTGGAGACATTGTCTGGGTGTCCACAAGGGACCTGAGGTTTCGCACGCCCTGCAGGAAGCTGTCGTCATGTCTCCTTGGTCCTTTTCCTGTTCTTCGCCATATTAATGACGTCACATACATTAGAGCATGCTGGGAAATATCTTATATACTACTACAAATACAATTAATTGAATATGAACAAATGTTATGGTTAAATTTAATTATTCTAATTGAGAAAAACCCTGTATTCTTTGATGAAATTATGTCAATTAAGAAGCTAAAGCAGACATGGAAATCCCAGCACTATCCAAAAGTATTACCAACTAATTGTGGCAAATAGAAAAGGGAAAAAGCAAAGAACTCGTTTGTAGGCCCAGCATTAAAAACAATAATTAGTTAAAGAAAACAAGGATAAACAAAGAGATACCAATTCCATTTAAGGACCAAGAAATTGACAGCTGTGCCATATAAATTTCTAAAAATTTGGGAAAAGATTTTTATGTTCTGATTGCATGGCACAAAGTATATGAATTGACACGTATAACATCACCAGATTCCAAATTTTGAATTTTTACAGTATATGTAACTATACAAAATTCTGGCAACTAATAGAAACACATAGTTGGTCAATGGTACATGAATGGCTAAGGTATTGCAATAGTTCACTGTAACTAACATTACAGATAGCTATTCTTGGGGACCTCAAAAGTCGTAGTCAATCAATCAACAAAATAATAGGTATGCGAGAATTTTTTTTAATATTTGGGACCAATAATAACAAGATTTGTAACGGCATATAGGCCTAGAAGTATTATGGTTTGGTGAAACGTCACAGTAAATATATGAGTGAAATATAAAATGTGGAGGTAACAAAAAAAGATAGTGGTGGTAAAGATTTGACATTATGTACAAGCTAAAGCTGGAAATAGGATCAAAAATTTCGCTGTTTAATAGTTTACTATATTTGGGCGAATAGTTGTAAGGGTTTGTGTTGTCAATAAAAAAAATTAAATAAGGGGGATTCTATATGATGCAAAGCCCTTGATGTTTATAATACTCAACCTGTAATATAAAAGCTGATCCAAACCCTAAAAAATATTACAAAATAAAAAATACACACAATTTTCACTTAATTTGTTTTCACTTGACCTACAATCTAGTAGATCTGACTTTGCTTGGAATTACATTAATTAAAAGCAATGAAATCATGATGAGAGGAGAAACACGATACATTTGTGTAAATCACACATATTTCTTTATTAATCTGACAATCCACATTTTCCCATTAATTAATTGTACCTGCCTTTTCAACTTCTCACTTCAACTGTCTGTAATAGAAAAATTATTGGAAAGCCGCTGCAGTCATTCCCCTCTTTAACAGGCTCGATCCTAAAAATTTTTAGTCCCCTAATATCTTGTTTTCAATCACTCAGACTTTAGAGCATGTCATGTGTGTCCCTCAACAACAGTCAAGTTTCTAACATATTTTCTGTCATAGACCATAAGTGAGTACTATAAGGCTATTTTTATTGACCTAGCCAAAGCTTTTGACTCAATCACCTCATCCTTAAGTATAGACTTAATGACCACCGTTTCTCTGAGACCTGCTTAGCCTGGTTTAAAAAACACTTTTCTGAATTTGTCTGCAATGTGTGATCTGAGGGCCTGCTTTCTAAACCATTGTCTTTCTCAACAGATGTTCTTCAGGGTTGGATTTTCATTTATTTTATATTTTATGTATACATTTATAATGACACATTTGCTGCCTTTGGACCTCCACCAGAATGCATAGAGTTTGATGCAACCTGTGTATATGCAGTTAAATGCAACAGAGTCTGTCACTAATGCTAATGATCCCGGAAAGTCACAGACTATGCCTCAACCTCTGTGTCTAACCTGTCTAATGTTTTTCCCATCTTCTAAATGTATACAGATTTGTGAAATGTGAAATATATTTGTTTTTAAAAGGCAACCTTAGGGTCCAGGACAATCTGGTCGTCTCCCTCCACAACGCCCGTCCGGAAGTTAAGCACAAGGTCAACCAGGAAACAGGTGTCAGAGATGACATTGAAAGAGATCCAGGGAAGAGTCTTCTGGTCCTCGAAGAAGGTGATTCCCCAGGGTAGGATGACCAGGTTGCACATCATCAGGAGTAGCATAACAATGTCCCAATAGAACCTGGATAGAACAGAGCATTAAGACTATGGAAAATTAGTGTTTTCATGTACAACCATTCTACTACTATCATGCTAAGTACACAACTTGACATTTCGTTGTCAAGCAAAGGATTTTAGTCTAACAGAAAATTTGCACCTTTGAATGCACAGGCACTAAAGACAAAGCACTAATTGTGAAAACCTAGGTGTCCCTTTAGATTCTGAGCTAAATTTGAAATCATAGTTGGGAATGTGACCAAAACAGCTTTTTACCACTGGAGAAACATCGCTAATGTGCGGATGTTTTATCTCTATGGCTGAAACTGAGAGATTAATCCATGCTTATACTACTAACAGGTTAGATTACTCTAATGCTCTGCTATCTGGTCTACCAAAAAATTGGTCAACTACAAACATACAACATGAAGCTACAGTACAAGAGCAGACAGAAAACACATTTTAACTGGTTTGAAAGACTCTATATCATTTCTTAATGTCTTTTAAACATTTGTATTTATTTTCCTTTAAAATGTAATTGGTTTGCACCTGTTTATGAAATTTGCTTATAAATCAAGATGGAATTGAAATTACTTTAATTTGTCTTGCCTAACAATGATTGGCTTAACGGTAATCAATGGAGTTGGTATAAATGCAAATCCGAGGCCAGACTGACAGAGGATTCCATTGTTTTTCTACATGATTCTCTCTTATTTTACGGGTCAGCCAGCGGCAAGCCCTGATAGTGCACATATAGCACTGTAGTCTGGGTTTAATTACCCACAATTATATTTCAGCAAACTCCTCTTTCTCTCTGTCAAAAAGTTTAAAATGCCCTAAAATATGTATTTAAATATGGAATTAAAATGCTATGTCTATATATTCCTGTGTGTACAGAGTACATACACTGAATTCAGATATTATTCAGACCCTTCACTTTTTCCATATTTTAATGTTACAGCCTTATTATTAAATATATTAAAATGAAATTTAAGACAAGTATCTACACACAATACCCTATAATGCTAAAACAAAAACAACTTTTTTTATTCTTGCAAATTTATGAAAATGAAAAAACAGGATTATTAAGTATTCAAATATGGCGCTACAATCTTGGCATAGCTTTATTGGGGGAGTTCTCTTCTCAGTAGATACTCTCAACCTCTGTCGGGTTGAATGGGGAATATCACTGACCAGCTATTTTCAGGTCTTTTCAGAGATGTTTAAAACTGGGCCCAGGCTGGGCCAGTCAAGGACATTCAGACTTGTGCCAAAAACACTCCTGCATTGTCTTGGCTGTGTGCTTATAGTCGTTGTCCTGTTGGAAAGTGAACTTCTGCACCAGTTTAAGGTCCTAAGCCTACGGGATGTTTTTTATTATCAAGGATCTCTCCTTACTTTGCTGCTGAAAAACCTCTGCACAGCATGATGCTGGCACTACCAAGGTTTACCATAGCTACTGTCTAGGTTAGTGGTTCACAAAAGTTTTACAGTCCTGTACTCCCTCATTTGTGTCTGTATTTAGTTCATGCTGGTGAGAGTGAGACCCCAATCTCGCATAGATACGTGGTCACAAAATGCATCTGAACTGTGCAGGTTACCATTTCAGAATACTCTGTGCAGAAATCTGACAGTGGCTTCTGATTAAAT